>JAXGGA010024639.1:0-11752 GCA_038373865.1 Uloborus plumipes | reverse complement strand
CAGAGTAGGGGTTTTTCTCACTGCTCTTGACTTAAACAAACAAACAAAATAATAATAATAATAATAGCAATTATCTGCGAAATGAACTTAGAACTGCAAATAGATAGCTAGGGTTAGAAAAAAATGGGATTGCTTATGGTAGAGTGATCAGCTATTTATAATTATAGCATCTGATGTCTTTGCTGCGACGTTTTGACCTTATTTTGGCAGAAAATTATCAGTTTTCTTTTCTTTTTTTTTTGCTTACAAGGGGGTGGTGTTTTGGTTATATTCAGGAATTAATGTATTTTTTCGTCTGTTGATATTGGAAGTCCGGTATTGTCTATTTTGCTACGCCTTTCTACCGAATTTTCGGCGAATATGTCGGTGATTATTAATGACATTCATCATATAAACTTGATGAAATGTAATTCTAAAATTATTTGAATTTAATAAATTATTATTTTTATACTTATGATGCTTTCATTTTGAAAAATGTGATCTCTTCATCCGGTATGAAAATCGAATTTTACTTATTTTTCAAACTAATTACTCTTTTTTAGTAGGCAAAAAAATGAAAAATCGCTTTATTTTTTGTTCAGATCACTATTTAAAATTTTTTGAAGCAAAATTAACTGATCTTTTATGAGTCTAAATGTTAAATGCTGAATGGATCGTTTTATTTTATTTTTGCATTAATTGTGTCAACATACATTAATAATATGTTTATCATGGACCTTTAAAATGAAATTGAAAAAAAATTATCAAAATACATTCGTTAATATTCCATTCTAATGCTTTTGATGCCATCACTTAGCAAACTGCAATCTGTTTGCATCCGCTACAGGAATTGGATTTTTCGCATTTTTGATGTTTAATACATTTAAAAATGAATGTTAATGGATGATGATGTTTAATCGCAAAATGATGTTTAATCGCATTTCTGATGTTTTTTTATTTTTTATTAAATTCAAAAAAAAATTTTTTTTCAAAATTGTTTGATTTTCACAAAATTATTTGATTTTTCACAAAATTATTTAGTTTTTCACAAGAAACGGACCCTGTGAAAAATCCTGGACAGACCCCTGCATTTATTCCTTCCTCCAAGCTTGAAGTTTCCCTCCCCAAACCCAACATCTCTCGCTCGACTCCCCACTTTGTACACGAGCCACTGCTGTATGCGTGAAGTTTTTGACCATAAGAAGTATCTAATATCTTTAAATGAGCAATTCTTGTATTTATATATGTAAAAAAATTTATATATTTATTTTTTATATGTATATATATTATTACAAATCTTGTAAATAATTGTTGTTTTTCCTGCTTTGCATCATTTTTACTAGTTTTGGTTTTATCTGGCGACATGTTGCAAAAGTATCTGAAGATATCACTTCTGCCATTTGTATACCGACCCTGTAACACTTTGTAGTTTTTACACTTGCCCTACATTTAATAAGCATGAAGACATTTTCGCTTGGTTTTCTTTTTATCACTAGAATTTGTGAATGGATTATTCAAGTTTGTGAATGAACGAACACTCCGGATTTTGCTAGAATATTGTCGTAATTTCATTCTCGAGTATAAATAGCTGGCCTTGAACACAGTCAGTCAGTTTTTCTCAGATGGGATTTCTGAGAGGCCCGGTTTTATTCGCTTTGGGCAGATGTTTGTTTTGCTTTTGTAATTTCTTAATTACTGTTCACGTTAGATACGTGGTGCTGAGTTACTGTTGAGAGTACAGTGTACTGTTTTGCTACCTAATTGCTGGATGTTTAGCAATTGTTTCCTGCTCCTATTTTGAATAAGTGTACGTACTTGTAAATAAATTTATAGTTATTTCCTCAAGATTGGAATGCTCATTAAGAAAGTTGAAGGTGCTACGGACTCGTTACAATTTTGGCGCCCAACGTGGGGAGGACTTTCTTGGAATTATCTGCGAACTTGGACTTTTCTTCCTGTGGACTTTTTGACGGAATTTTATGGTGATTACTCGAGCAATGGAGGAGCAACTGAAACAGCTCCTTGATGCAATCAACGCTGTTAAAAGTGACATGACTGCGAATCAAGAACAATTAAAGAATGATATGGCGATTATGGCTACTAATCAAGAACAATTAAAAAATGATCTGGCTACTAATCAAGAACAATTGAAAAATGATCTGGCTACTAATCAAGAACAATTAAAAAATGATCTGGCTACTAATCAAGAAGAGATTAAGAGCGATCTAACGTCAATGAAAAGTTTGGTGGAAACTAAATTTACCAATATGGAAAATAAAGTGGAGGCTCTAGAAGATCGGATCACCACAGTAGAAAACCACACGAAAATGTCTTCATGCTTATTAAATGTAGGGCAAGTGTAAAAACTACAAAGTGTTACAGGGTCGGTATACAAATGGCAGAAGTGATATCTTCAGATAGTTTTGAAACATGTCGCCAGATAAAACCAAAACTAGTAAAAATGATGCAAAGCAGGAAAAACAACAATTATTTACAAGATTTGTAACATTGCCCTCTTCCCAAGGACTGCACGTCCCGGGCAGTACAATCCCCAGAAAGGAAGCAAGGGAAAATTTACAGGTGCACACATTACATGATGACCAATCATAAACATGATAAACAATAACAATGAGAACATGTGAAAGAAACAATAACATTGATAAAGTAATATTACTTACAATTAAATGCAAAAGTTATTTACATAATTTACAAACAAATTACCATGGTAGCTTTACATTTACTTTACGAACTATGGCCATAGTATGGGGCTAGCCGCTCTTTAAATCCAGGGTCGAAAACCACTTGTGTCCGGGAAGGGTGTCCAGAGTGTCATCGATCCGTGGAAGAGGGTAACTGTCCTTCTTGGTGATGTCATTCAGGCTTCGGTAATCAACACAAAATCTGGTGGAGCCGTCTTTTTTCGGACCAAGACGATAGGGGATGCCCAAGGACTGGATGAGGGTTCGATGACGTCATTCTCCTGCATCTCTTTCAAGAGGATCTCAACCTCTTCCTTCTTGGCGAACGGTAGTCGTCTTGGATGCTGCTTGATAGGGGGATGATCTCCAGTGTCGATCCTATGCTGCGTTAAATTCGTGCGACCAACATCCTCGGATGTAGATGAAAACACCTGCTTGAAGTTGTCCACCAATTTTTCGGCATCTTTGATCCTTCGATAATGGTGCACTCTCAATTAATTTCGAAATCAAGGACTCGGAAGACACAGTCTCGGAGGAATCAATTCTTCTGATGATGCAGTTTACGGGAGTACAAGTTGCCAACAATATATATTTTGGATCTCGAAAACGGCTAAAACGATTTTGATAAAAATTTTTATTTAGATAAAGTTATGGTTTCTGAGCTCATCTACATTGGCGTTTTTTCTGTAAAAACGCGAGTTTTTACAAAAAATCCCGTTTTTGTGCCTTCATTAATAGTTTTAGAAGCTTTCTTTTGCCATGTTCTTTATGATTACTATTATTGTTACTGTTTCATAGCAACCACGTTTTATTATAACAATGGATTTCATATTTAATCACTTCAGCGTAAATTAAAATTTTTATGGTATTTGGCAAACGAGTTTTGGCAACGTTACAATTGTTATTGGTTTTTGAAATGTTTAAGAGATCGATCAAATTAGAGCCACCATATAGACAGGGCGACCCATCAAGCTTGACTTGGATCACTTTGGTTCCATTCATTAACTTTTACTTTCAATTTTTTATGGTTGCCGAGCTAGGGTTACCAGAGTAAAGTTTCGGGCATTGCCAAATGCACGTGCCGCTAATCATTGCTCATGTTAAAAATTTCCAAAACGCGATACTTGCCAGAAAAAAGGTCTTAGATTAAATTAAACTTATTGTGGTGTGATTTTATGTTGCGCATTGTTTAAATAAGGTTGTGGTGATGATGTCTTGTCCAAATAAAGTTGTGTTTTTAAAATAAATTACGGCTGTTTTAAATGCGTAATTGCAACCAAGGGCATAAAAATGCTTTTCAAGTTTCTCTAAATAAGTACTTCGAACTTTAGAAAAAAAACACGATTTTACAAACCTCTTTTTTCTTAACTTAGCTTGGCTCGATCACCATGTACTATTATTTATATACAAACTAATTAAATTAATCTGTGCAATTAAATTTAGTAACTGTAGTGACTAAATTTTAATTGCACAGAACTTTAACAAAGTTTTACAACAAGGGAGAGGGGGAGGGGTAACCAAACCGATTGACAGGAGGCTAATCTCTCATGCATTTAACTAATCTCATTTTTTTTTCTTTTTTTTTTTTTTTTAATTTCTGATTGAAGAGAAATTTCTAATGTTAAGGCTCAAAAATGTTGAAATCAGTTTATGTGTAAAATAGAGCAGTTAAGATCTGCATAATACATTGAAAGTCAATAGATTTTTTATTAATATTTATACTTTTAAAAGAGGAATCTCATACAAATGAATTTTTAAAAATTTAACGCTATCCTTACCTCCTTGAAATTTTAAAACTTTCACCCAAAAATGCTGGCTTTGAAACTGAAATCCATTGTTTCTCTGATTCACTAGAATTATAGATTAAAGTAGATTAAAGATGAGTTTGGGCTTAATTTTGAAAGACTAAGCAGAAAACTTTCAAAAGCAAAAATAATGAAAATAAAAATAACTAATTTTTAAGCAGATCAAACAAGGTAAAATTGGTCAATGGGTTTTTCAGCTAAGTGGGCAAGAGGTCCTTTTTTTAAAAGAATTTCAGCAAAAGAAATATTAAAATCCCGGACACTATGAACTCACACATAGACACGGACAGAAAAGGAGCTAGATAGCTTTTAGTTAAATGAAGTTAATAAGATTTCAATTCAATATATATTACATTCAATTAGAATTGACACATTTTAAAACTGCAAAATCAAGTTTTAATAATATAAATAATTAAAAGATTTCAAGTATACATTATTTCATTTTTATTTTATATGTCCTTTTATTTCGATCAAATGAGTGATTTAAATCAAAGGAGGAGTGAAACTAAGGTGATTTAAATCAAGGTGATTTAAATTAAGGCTATTTAAATAAAGGGATTTAAATCAAAGTTATGTAAAAAAACGAACTCCTGTTAAGTAAGGTTACGGAGTGTCGGAACTTTTTTAGGATCAAAGATCAAAGAATTACAAACATTTCAAAAAAAAAATATATATATATATATATAAATTGAATGATTTTAATCAATTGCTTTTGTCAAAAAAATATCATCTTTATTCAAACCGATCAAGGTGATCTATATTGACGTGATTTAAATCAACGACGATAACTCTATTATAGGGTTATGGACTCTAAGAAATTTCCAAAGTACTAAAATAAGAAAAGCATGTTTTTAGAACTAAAGACAACGAATACTAACCAAAAAGAAAAAACTTCACTAAAAAGTAATTTAGAATACATACCTTTATTTGAATCCAATTGACTGATTGAGATAAATTGACAATATGCAAACCGATCACGAACAGCAGAGAATCGACAATGAAGAATGCAAAAGCAAAGATTCCCGCTAAAGCGACTATAAAAGTTGAGATGCAGTGCATGTAGCAAACAACGATAAGCAACGTGATTTTGCGTTATCTTTCAGCATGTTTGTCAACGTTTCAAGTATAATTAATTTGCCACGATATGTTGCGTTGCAAAATTTTGCTTTTGTGACGAATCTTCAAAATAGCGTGTTATCACGTTGCCTGGAAAACAGTAACAATCTGTCAACCAATTGTAACGTGATGAAACGTAAAAGTTGTGTTTCAGTGCTACTTGGGGTGTGATAAACCATTTTAATGAAATGATTGAATCCTGCTTTGTTCAGAATATTTCGATACATCCCATATTTATAGATAAAAATCCAGCTGCTTCACTACGTTATTGTTCAAATTGTGATAATACTGTCTAGCTGCGTATTGCGGGCCTGGCAGTCAAGATCGTCTCCATTTGAAAAAGGGGTGATAGGTTTAGGAGACGCACTTGCCGGTGCTTTCGCTTCTTACTTCCTGTTGAATGTTACTTCGCATTTCTCCCCTATTTTGAGGAAATCCAAAGAGACCTCAGGCATGCGCAGATGCGAGGAAGGTTTTACGATAAAAGATTAGACAGTAGTAGTGACGGCGCTATCAAATTTTCATATTTACCTGTTTGTATGAAAAGTAAATTGCCATTTAAAAGAAAATGTTGCTCTTTTCTGAAGTGTCTCTCTTTCAATGAACAAATCAGTAGTTTGAGCTTCTTTGATGTTTTCGATTCATGTTTACGAAAAATTGATGTTTTTAATTGTTAAAGGTATATTACATAGTTTGTTTGTTAAGTTGCAACAGAAGAATTTTATAGTTGGTAACATTCAACAACATCGACTTCATAATTTTAGGGTTGCCATATCCCCAATCGCTTTAAAACAAAATTCAGATTGTCACTCATGTAGAAGGTACACACCGTGCCAAACCAAGTGATGTAACTTCTTAAATGGAGGAGTATGAAAACAAGTTCCAGCATCGCTGTATTACATTTTTCATACCAAATTAAAACTATCTTCATTGTTTTAGTCATGCAAGAGAAAATGGGATTTATGGTGGAATGGGGGTTAATAAATGGGATATTAATGGTGAATTTCCTATTGAAAACCTGGCAACACGGATAGATTCTGAATCAACACAAGGTTTATGTCTGATATTTTAACAAATTTAGACATAAAGTAATGTTGTTTTTCTCTTAAATGATGTATATCTTCTTGGTAGCTGTGTATGCTTTGATTTTATGATTCGATAAAATTTGGAGTTTATTTCTATTAATTTAGTATCCTCTCGCCCCTTTAAAATTTAGGGCGCCATTGGCTGTAATACAATTTCTAAAAATAGTGCTTGCTCGATTTGGACCATGATTGATAGCATTGTATGCTTCATTATCAACTGTGATACTGTCTAACAACTTTTCATAATCTTCGCATGCCTGAGGTCTTCTGATTTCCTAAAAAAAGGGGGTGATAATGATGAGAGAAAACGGATGTGAGGATTTTTTGTTTTGTTTTTAGGTGGCTATGTTTATTAGACCTGTTGGTTTGCGTTGATGTTCTTTTTTCTTTCTTTTAAATTTATTACCCCCTCCTTATCAGATCAAGGAAAATAAAATAATATCAGAAAAAGCAGAAATGCTGCCATGGCGCATTTTCTTAATCAAGCTGACACCCTTTTTTTTAATTTAAACCGTTCAACAGTGCAAGGCTTTGCTTTCGATGTTGGACGGTATAGTGTAATATTTATATATACAATTTTACTCATCTGTATAATTTTTTCATACAGCTCCTGAAAATGCCCTACCAGCTGCAAGTGCAAGAGAAATGTCTACTCCTGAGACACCTCCTTCAGCACCTGTCACACCTTCCAGCGCCAAAAGAAGTCGTCCGGAATGGGTGGAAGAGTTCTTCCAAATGAAACGCAACAATGCGGTTGATAGAGAAAGACGGCACCAAGATAGGGAGAGAAGACACCAGGAACGGATGGAATTTAAAAGGAAAAAACAAGAATTAAGAGCAGCAAATAGAGCAGAATTAATTGCTCTTTTTAAAGAAAAAGTGGGAACCCCCCCCCCCCCACTCCTTTATAAAGCATAATTAATCTGAAATTTTCTTAATAAACACAACTTCTTGCATACAGGCAAAATAAAAGTTCGCTATTTTATTCCTCCGAATATTTTATGAATAAACACTTTTCATTTTAAGTGTCCCAGAGACCCACCGTTATTTAATATTAATATTATTTATGAGGGGAGTTAAAAGAGGCAATTGTTCCCTCCCTTGCTTTACAAAAGTACCATCAGATGTGTTTTCTTGATCTTTTTTTCTTTTAGATACAGTGTATACAAACATAGGCCAACAATAGGAAAGGTATTAGCGGGTACCACAACGACGGTGCTCGAATTGAGAATGATAAAAAAAAACTGATTAGCGCGTATATTTGTGTACCGTTTAAAAAAAAGTCGCTCTCCCCCCTGAAGTAGCGTAGAGTACATGCATCTTCCCTCGACATTCACTTGGCATTTCAGTAATATACACTAGGTGGCCAAAAGTATCCGGACACTTTCAAAAATTCACATTTTTACATATAGCTCGAGAAATAGGAGATCAATTGTTCTTTAACTTTAGTCATACAAAATATAGGCTTCACGGAACATTTCCAAGTTGAAATTAAATTACCCTTGCATTTGGGGGACGACAAGAAGGGGGTTGAAAGAAAAACCGCTTTTTGACCATAACTCTTCGAAAATAGCTCGGAATAAGCTATCAATTTCAGTAATTAATTAGCATACTATGTATAATTACTGTACAAATTTTTATGATCGTACCACTCTTACTTCTGAAGATATGAAACATTTTTTAAAAAACGGCAGTTTTACTTGAAGGGTTTTTGCTTATAACACACAGAGTTTTTGATCAAACCTTATCACAACTTCAGGAAAGATGACAAAATACAAGAGAAAGAACATACTAAAATGGTAAATAAAAGTATTAAAAATTCGATGAGATATGAACGTTAAAAGGAAATAACTTTTCACGGCGCATGCGCGAACCACAGAAATTTATAACTACAAAAATATTGTAGCCTGATATATACTGCATCTTATAAAAAAAGTTCCAGTTGAATATCATGAAAAATGAAAAAGATATCAGCGATCTAGTGAGCTGTATTTCATTCATTCGCAGGCAAAACATAAATAGTGTGGGTCTGTCCACAAAGAGCTATTTTTAAATTAAAGGTTATTGTGTCGTCGTTCAAAACCAACGTTTCAGAGGGTGTCCGGATACTTTTGGCCACCTACGTATAAGGTCTTTTTGGCCGAATAAACGAAATGTGACTACAATGCCGAATATAAATTTTCAAACTGTATACAATTTAACATTGAAAAAAAATGATCGATTGTCACCACACTATTTGTGGACAACCCCTTGCGATTTATGTTTTGCCTGCGAATGAATGAAATACAGCTCACTAGATCGCTGATATCTTTTTCATTTTTCATGATATTCAACTGGAACTTTTTTTATAAGATGCAGTATATATCAGGCTACAATATTTTTGTAGTTATAAATTTCTGTCGTTCGCGCATGCGCCGTGAAAAATTATTTCCTTTTAACGTTCATATCTCATCGAATTTTTAATATTTTTATTTACCGTTTTAGTATGTTCTTTCTCTTGTATTTTGTCATCTTTCCTGAAGTTGTGCAAAGGTTTGATCAAAAACTCTGCGTGTTATGAGCAAAAACCCTTCAAATAAAATTGCCGTTTTTTCAAAAATGTTTCATATCTTCAGAAGTAAGAGTGGTACGTTCATAAAAATTTGTACAGTAATTATGCATAGTATGCTGATTAATTACTGAAATTGATAGCTTATTCCGTGCTATTTTCGAAGAGTTATGGTCAAAAAGCGGTTTTTCTTTCAACCCCCTTCTTGTCGTCCCCCAAATGCAAGGGTAATTTAATTTCAACTTGGAAATGTTCGGTGAAGCCTATATTTTGTATGACTAAAGTTAAAGAACAATTGATCACTTATTTCTCGAGCTATATGTAAAAATGTGAATTTTTGAAAGTGTCCGGATACTTTTGGCCACCTAGTGTATGAGAAACAATGGCTTTTATTTTCACAATAGAAAAGAGATCAAAACATATTCCACTGGCGTGATTACAAATCGAGCTCAATCCCTCCCAATTATACTAAAACGGTAATGAGTAAAAAGAACAAAGTCGTGCTAGTTTAGAAGTGAGAGCACTTCATTTAAAGTACATTTAAAATTGGAAAGTTTCCAAAATATGAAATTGAAACTCACTAATAGGGATGCACCGATTAATCGGCAGTACCGATTAATCAGCCATAATCGGCCACTTTACCGATTATTAATAATCGGCCACTTTACCGATTATTAATAATCGGCAAAATGGGGCCGATTAATCGGCGGAAAAAATATTTTTTAAATATTATTTTTTAAAGTAAACCTTTACTAAGAAATTATGATAAATAATTTTATTAACAGTAATAATAATCCTCACCGTTGATGTAAAGTTTTTAATACATTAATTCTCCTATTTTGAATAAAAATACACATAGTTAATGTAGCAACATTTTTCATGCGTCGACACTTTTCTCCTTGCTCTTAGATAATCTTCCATGTTCACAAAGAGTAAAAGTCTTGAATTATATAGCTACTAATAATTGAAAAATTGAAAATGAAAGAACTTCAAAATTGGATTGCTCACCCCACAGACTCCCCTCTTTTTTTTTTTTTTTTTTTGAATTTTCATGTCCAGTTTACATAATTAGCAATGTGTTAATGCAATATTATTGACAAGAATATGAAAATTAGTTCAGAGAAATTTGATGAAATTTTGAAATTATTTTGGAAAAATTAGGAATATGGAAGAAAAAATTAGGAACTATTTCAAAAGAATTGTTTAAAAAAAACGAAGAAAAAACTGTAATGGTGAAATTGGTAGTACTGAAAATAATCATTTTAATCATTAATCGGCTTGACCGATTAATCGGCCGATTATCAACTGCCGATTAATCGGTAATCGGCCAATTTGCTTATCTGTGCATCCCTACTCACTAACAAAAGATTTATTTATCAATTTATTTTTTTAACGTAGTATTTAACCTATACTGAGCTATAGAAGCACAAACAGTGTTCAAAAACGTTACTTGTTTAAAATCTCCTACCGCTGTACTTGTGTTACTCATGTTTGGAATCTTCATTGGAAAAAAAAAAGCGGAGAAAAAAGGTTTGAAGGGCCAGGGGGAAAAAAGATGAAAGTGACTTTTTCGTCAATTTTTAGATATTAGCGCTATCTAGGGGCTATGAAGGACTAGTATCATCTGGTAGAACAACAAGGGAAAAAAAGATGAGAAGCGACCGAAATGAGCATGAAAACTCGAAAAACTACATAAGGAGCTACGAGAAATTAAACTTTGTTCTTCGTTTTTCTCTAATTCACTTTTTGGTCACTTTCATCTTTCTTCCCCCTGGCCCTTCGTTTGTTTCTATCTCTTTTAAATGGATAAGAACGGCCAATTTCAGCCTATTATACAGACTCCAGACCCCATATAAGTTAATTCTATTTTGCCAGATACCGAAATCTACCAAAGCAAAGTTGCACATTTTGCATAGTTTGTGTTGTAGCATGCGGGGGCGCAATTTGCACTGCTCGGGGTGTCTATCAAATTTTCATCTTTTAATCTGTTTGGACTTGACCAATTTTTTTTTTAATTTTATTCGGTCAAAATGCCCCCCCCCCCCCCGGCTAGAGCCACTCCTACCAACCCCTAGCTACGCCACTGAAAGGGAGTGACTTCTGCCAATTCATCTAAGAAAAATGTTTTAAAACCTGAATTTTTGAAGAAAATTACGAGGTGTAATTTTCACTGGAAGTGTTCATTCACTGGTTGGTCTACCCTATATCACTGCTAGTTTTAACATACAAAGTATATGAAACCTAGGTTTTCATTTTGGTTCAATGTATTCTACTGTCCGAGACTTATTACGAAAAAGTTGACAAAATAGTGACCCTGCTACCGTAGCCATCTAGTAGCAATGAGTGGCCAAAAATTTAAGGTATGATAAATTGAATCTATGACATTAAAATCTGTTCTGAAGCAAAAAATAAAATTTATATTAAAAATTGAGCAGGATGCTTATTTTGAACTAGTAACAAACAACCATCCCATGTGGAGGATGCAAATCCATTTGCAAATTCCATATGAATCTAATGACA
>JAXGGA010024638.1:0-11752 GCA_038373865.1 Uloborus plumipes | reverse complement strand
CGCTACTCGACAATCCCTCCCCATTTCCAAAAGGAATCAATGAAATGATACTGCATCTGTCATCTCTTTAAATGCTGCTATGGGAAAGAATTATTTTTCAACTGGATTTTGGTGGAAATCTTCGATTGACATTATGAATTAAATATGATTTTCATCCCAAGAAATTAGGTGCCGTATTCTTTAAGAAATAGGTTTAATCGAATGCACTTACCAACTTGCCAAATCTGACCGAATTTGTCATTTTTTAAAGACTGCTGTTGGCAAGAATATTTTTTTTCAATTGGAATATGGTGTAAACCATCGATTAACAATATGAAGAGCTAAAAAAAATTCGAAAATTTAGCTAATGAATATATTTTTAATTGTAAAAATGATGTAAATATAAAATTTTCTATTATTAGGTAAAAACTAATAAAAAAAATAATAATGGATAAATAGATTTGTCAATTACTGATTACAAATGGTAACTAAATAAAAATATGAACATGCAAAAAGGAAAGTAATATAAAAATATAGTCTAATAATTATTTTGTCTACTAAATATATTTAATTAATAATAAAATTAAGTATTGACATAATTAATTTTTTGCCACATGCTTAATTTATTAACAATTTAGAGAACTGATTCTTAGCAAAAATAACATCGTACAATGCAAAGTAAATGTCGCATACAGTCGCACATATGTCGAATTTGGCAAGTTGTTAGATGCGGTCGATTAAACATCTTTCTTAAAAAATACGGCAAAATTTCAGTGGGATCAAAGTCATATTTAGTTCATAATGTTAATCGATGATTTATACCAAATTCCAATTGCAAAAAAAAAAAATATTCTTGCCAACTGCAGTCTTTAAAAAATGACAAATTCTGTCAGATTTAGCAAGTTGGTAAGTGCATTCGATTAAACCTATTTCTCAAAGAGTACGGCACCTATTTTCGTGGGATAAAAATCATATTTAATTCATGATGTCAATCGAAGATTTACACTAAAATCCAGTTGAAAAAAAATATTTTCTTTCCCATAGCAGCATTTAAAAAGATGACAGATGCAGTATCATTTACATTGATTCATTGATTCATTGCTTGTATTCATTGACATTGAATAGGGAGGGATTGTTGAGTAGCGTCCTCTGGTGGCGGTGAGAATTCATTGCCACTTTTAGATAGCAGAGATTTAGCTCCTCCCCTTTAACCTCCTTGTTTTCATCGTACTTCACAGCGTAGCTGTGGCTGAACTACCTCTGGTGAAGCAAAAATTTGCGATAATATATGCAGGGCTCTCTGATGGAGGTCACTGTGACCTCTCAGAAAAAAAAAAACCACTCACACAAATACCTATCGCAATTCGTGATTGCAAAATCTCGACTGTTGTGAGATCGTAAAAAGCAGTATCTGTAAAATTAACTTTTTGAGATATTTGGAGATACGCGTTTTGGTTTTCGTACTAACAATACGGAAATGTTGGAGACTGACGGTTTTTTTCGTGCATTACTTTCATCTTAAGCCAAATAAGCAAGCTAGTGTAGTAAAAGTACAATGCGTGACGAAAATGCAAAAAAAAAGGAAATTTTGCAGTTAGGGCCCTGCTCCACATTAACGTAAAGCAGAAAAATAAAGCAGAAACGTAAAATGGATTAAATGGTATTCCTATGGAAAGTACCCGGATTTTCGGTTGCTGCCATCGGTTTCGGTCGCGTTTTCTGCTGGTGTGGAGCAGGGCCCTTATTGCCCTTTGCCTTCTCAAGGCAGAATAACAGCGAAATTCGTTTCTAAGAGCATTTTTCTAAAGGAATTCTTATTTTCTTTGCACCTAGACAATATCGTTTAACTGAGACAAAAATCTTAGATAAGGAGCCATTGCTTGACAAACATTTGAACATTGTAGAACAAAACAATAGGATGCTTACATACATCTAAGTAATGATTTTACAATATTTGTGCCAAAAATCACCACCTGACAGTATCCTCTTATCTTATACAAAAATTTCCGGTATGCAAAATAGAAACAGCATGTACCAGAAACATCACATATGCCATCAAAGTGAAGGAATTTCCCTGCGTTCCCACTTCATCCATCATCTACTCTTCCATTAATTTCTCATTGTTACGCCACTCATCTGAGGACCTTGTCAGAGGACTTAAATGGCATGCAATCGTAAAACCACACTCTCTGGTATGATTAATGAATAGCGGTCGAGTGACGGTTTTCAAACTCCTCAGGTGTTGAAAGCATTTGATATGTTTCTCGAAAACGCATCAAATGTTATCAAATGCTGTTTTCTCCATCATATAGTTATGAATGAAGTATCGTAATTTGCAATCAATATTGCAGTGTAGATTAGGTGATCTTATGAATTGACATAATTTAGGTAATTTAGTGTCTTCAGCAGTGCGCTTAATAAAATTTGAAAAATGTCTCTAAGTCTTATCAGCTCTGAAAACTGCTTAATTTAGCTATAAACAAGAGAAACTAATTAATCTTTAACTTAGTTTTAAAAAACTAAAAAATACGCTTTTCAATGCACTTATAATATACATCAACATGTATAATAAATAATATAGTTTATATAATATAGTTTAGCCTTTAATATTAATAATAGTATTAAACATTATTACTTTTATATTTGCTAAGAACGTGAATTTTATCTTTTATTCAGAGTTACATACAAACAACATAAACACTTATAATACTCGTAAATCAACATATAGTATAGTTTAGCCTTTAGTATTAATAACAGCATTCAATATATATTACTTTTATATCTGTAAAGAAAGTGAATTTTCTCTTTTATTCAGAGTTACATACAGACAAACAAACCCACAAGTAAAAGTAATAAAAGCGTATTAAAAATGATAAGAGGGGTTTTCACGTTATTTCCTATGTTGCTCAATCTATTTGCACTGCTGTGACATTTTTACGTATATATTTGCATTTTATTCCTGAAATTTTAAAATTTCGATTTTAATTGTTGTACTAGCTGACCCAAGCAAAGAATTCACGCTCGACAGTGGGAATGAAAAGTTTTCTTTTCTGATTTTAACACCAATAAAACTGCTTATAATCCAGTAAAGAGTTTAAGTCACATATTTCCAGAAACTTGTATTGGAATTCTACTGAAGAGTTTTCGTGCCCATAGCAATTCGAACTCACGATATTCGGATTATCGACATGGCTCTCTATACAACTGAACCAATGACAATCCTTTACGGAATGCTATACATCAAAGCAGTTTTTAATTTTTAAAGAAACGGTAAAAATCAGGGTCTTTTTCGACAAAAATTCTCTTTATTTTTAGCCTGAAAGGGTAGAAAATATCTTTGAAATGATACCACAATTTTGAAATTTGATAAAGTATTGAAGAATTTAGGACGTCGTTGTCACAAAAAAAAAACCGATGAGAAATAATAATATATGATGATAGTAATAACTAACGTAAGAAGCCATTTTGAAGGTATTAATTGCATTAACTGAAGTATCAACTTTCTAATAACTGTTTTGCACTTGAAAATAATTATTTCTATTTGTTGCGGGTGTAACCCCCGTACTGCCTCTCTCTCTCTCTCCCTGTATCTTGCATATGAACAGTTTACGTCAATGTAACATCTATATACAGCGTGGTTATAAATTAACAGGAGGTGTTTGGAGCCCTCTAGCTCGCGAACTACTGGGCGAAACATTGCCAAATTTCGTGAGCGTGCATATTAGACCATGGGATTTTGATTTCTGGAATCCATTTTATTTGCAAAAATGACTTTTTTTGTCACAAATGCGGTTCGATATGATCGCCATTGTAAAGTTGTAAGAACTGCATACGATGCACAACATTTTCTACGGCAACTCGTAACATATCAGAATAGATTTCTGTAACTTTTTTAAATTATCATATCTTTTAAACTTGCGATATCAGAAATGTTTCTTTGATACACTACATTTTTCAGATATCCCACAACCAAAAATCACATGGATTGAGATCGGGCGACCTTGGGGGCCATACCGTAGGAAATGAGTGGCTAATAATTCTGCTATCAGAGAAATGTTCCCGAAAAACACGCTGCACCCTAAGTCGGATGTGGGGTGGTGCACCATACTGCATGAATATGGTTGAGCCGACACAGCCTCGTTGCTGCAGTTGTAGAACTACGAAATTTTCTAGCATCTCAGCGTACCTATCAGTAGTAACGGTGCATGTAACTGGTCCACCCGCATGATTTTCCTCATAAAAGTAAGGACCAATGATGGAAGATGCAGTAAATCTACACCACACTATAACTTTTGGCGAGTGAAGTGGTTTCTGCACATAAACAAGCGGATTAGTTGCGGCCCAAATCTGGCAGTTGTGCGTGTTTGTACCACCGTTTAAATGAAAATGAGCTTCGTCACTCCATAGGATTTTCCACGGTCAAGTATCGTCGACTTGCATGCGATCTAGAAACTTTGAAGAAAAGTCTAGTCGGGTAACTGTATCTCGAGGAAGTAATTCCTGAGTGGAAGAAATTTTGTAAGGAAAAAATTTTAACATCTCTCGTAAAATCTTCCGCACTGTTGAGTAAGGGATCAGCATCTGCCGAGAAACTGCACGAGCACTACTTGTACCTTGCACATTCTCCATCTCCTGTTCTCTAATAGCATTTGCAACTTCGTTAACTTGTAGCTGATTAACCGTCTTGCGTCCCTGGCCTGGTTGCTGGGCTAGAGATCCAGTCATTTCAAACCGCTTAATCATGTTTCTTAAATTTGTTATGGTCAGCGGGCCTATAATCAACTGCTTCCCTCGCCGAAATTCTCGAAAAATAACATTGGCATTTTGATCACGCTGATAGTAGAGCTTCACTAACAAAGCGCGGTCCTGCATAGTTAAAGCCATCAGGAGGCAACTGCGCTCAGAATGATGAGAATGGTGGTGGTGGTGGTATTTATTTTTAACAGGTGCCGAGCCGAAGCCACTTTACCTGAAATCCTGAGAGTAAAACGGAAAGTCCAATTTGTGACAATGCTTGGGAACAAAAAGAAAAGAAAAACGAGAGGTCTACCATTAGACCAGGGCTGGAAGGGCAAAGCTGGGGAAGGCAATGGAGTGGGCGGCAAGAACGTGCGAAGGGAAAAAAGACCTTTATAGGGTCACGTGAGTTGTTTGAGTTGCTTGGAAGCTAGTTTTTTTTTTTAATTATTTAAATAAAATAGAAGCAAGGGGGAGCAGAGCAACAAGTCAAAATTAGAGCGAGAGCTGCGGGTTAGGCAGCGGATTTTTTTTTGGTACTGAGCGTGTCGAAATCGATGAAGCAACATCCCGCGGGGTATTTATACTTGGTGTCAGGGGGGTTGATGTACCGAGCCTGATCTTGAATTAGGGGATTGGGGTGGGTTTCAAGGGTACTGTAGAACTTTCTAGCTTGTTTTATGACAAAATGGGAAACAGAAGGGATGCCCACTGCTTTGTGGATATCTTTCCCCTTAACGAACCAGGGGGACCTCATAAACTGACGGAGGACCTTGTTTTGAACAGTCTGGACCTTCGTGAGGTTACTTTTGCTTGCAAAGCCCCAGATGTGGACAGCATACAACAGGACCGGGCGAATAACCGTCTTGTAGAGAAGTATTTTGGACTTGAGGGGGAGGGCAGAATGCTTGTTTATCAAGGCCCGTATGGCATGTATTTTGGTATTGGTCTTTTTCTTGAAGTCAGAGCTGTGGCCAGAGAACCTAAGTCCATGGTCCAGCGTTACCCCAAGGTACTTAACACTTTTTGAGTACATAATACTGTCATTTTTTATGGTGATATTCCTTGGGTGCTTAGCTTCCCCTCTGCAGAAGTGGATGGCTTGAGTTTTCTTGGTGTTGATGTGCAAGCCCCAGTTGTCATACCAGATAGCAAGGTCGTTTACATGGTCCTGTGCATATTTTTTAGCAAAGTTCTTGCTGGGATGCCTAGCAAGTATGGAGAGGTCGTCGGCGAAAAGGGAGAGAATAGTTTTCTGCCCTATAGGGACGTCGTACATGTAGATGGCAAAAAGAGTGGGCCCCAGCACACTTCCCTGTGGCACTCCACTTTTGATAGCACTGGGGGGGGGAAAGGGTGTTCTTGATTTTGACTTGGAAAGAGCGATTCTCGAGATAATTATTAATGAAAAGAATAAGATGCTTGGGGAAGTTAAGTTTTATGAGTTTGAAAACCAGACCCTGGTGCCAAATTTTGTCGAAAGCTTTGCTGACGTCCAGGAAAATACCAAGCGTGTGCTGCTCAGTGTTAAACCCCTCGATGACGTAATTGATGTTTCTAAGAAGCTGGTGAATGGTGCTGTGCTTGGGCTGGAAGCCGAACTGCTCGGGGGGTATGACTTTGTTGGCACTGATGAAGTCTTGAATTTGGGCTTTGATTATTTTTTCAAGAATTTTGCTGAGCACGCTGAGGAGACTTATGGGCCTATAGTTGTTTGGGTTGGAGGGGGAGGACTTCTTTTTATGAATGTTGATGATAATGGCTTTCTTCCAGCTAGTAGAAAAAGTGCAATGCTTTATACAACTATTTATGATTTTAGTGATATTAGTCACGACATTGAGCGGGGTATTTTTAAGCATTTTGCTTGTGACATTGTCCGCACCAGGGGCCTTGTTATTAGGGAGTTTTTTGATAATGTCATTGACGTCTTTTGGAGAGCAGAGGATGGGAGAGATAGGGTCATTATTATTGGTCAGATATGACTCCACATTTAATTTAACATCTGATATAAACTGTGAAGGGGAGGAGGAGAGGTCGTTCTGGAAATTATTTCCATACACGACAGCAAACTCTTTAGCTTTCTCCAGGTCAGTGCAGAGGTAGGTGTTGCCTTTCTTAAGGGGGGGGGATGGCAGAAAAGGGCTTAGAGAAATTCTTAGCGAACCTGTACAAAGTTTTGTTGTTGGCAGGGAGGGTCTGTATAAAATCGTTCCATTTGTTGCCTTTAAATTCATACATGAGGTTTTTAACGGTCTTGGTGAGGGCATTTAGCTCACTTTTGTAGGGGGGGTAGGCAGTTTGATTCCACATTTTTTTTAGTTTATTTTTATACCTAATGAGCCTCCGGATATGGGGGGGAAGCCTATATGTGTGGTTGTAAGCAGTGTATTCCTTTGTAGAATTTTCATAGGCAGTGGCGAAGGCATTATTGAGTGAGGAGATGGCTTCGTCTATGTCGGTCGTGTTTTCAATTTTAGGGTTTCCAGGGACGGTGCTGTGCAGCTCAACATAAAATTTGTTCCAATTTGTGCTTTTGGCAGTAATGACGTGCTTTGGGGTGCGGCCGTTAAGGGCGAAAGTGAGGAGGATGGGGTTGTGATCAGACGATAGCTTATGATCCGAGATGATAAGGTAGGGCTGACTGAGGCTAGTGATGGCAATATCGATGGTGGTGGAGGCATGAGGGCCAAAATGGGTGGGGGTACTAGGAGCCAAAATACTGAGGTCATTTTTTGCTGCGTAGTTAACAAGAACATCTCCTTTCTTATTAGGGACTCCAGCGTTCCACAATTTGTGCTTTGCATTCATGTCGCCAAAAAGAAGAACTTCATTTTTTGTAAGGCACAATTTGTCGAGGTCGGCATTGTTGATGTCCTTGGCAGGGGGCATGTAAACTGAAGTAATGTTGATGGGGCAATCATTCAGGGTAATTGTAACAGTGGTGTTTTCAAAACTAGAGGTGGGTATTTTAATCTCAAAGTTGGGGAGGCTCTGTCTTACAAAAATGAGGGTGCCGCCACCCGCACCGTCCTCACGGTCAGTGCGGTAGCAGCAATAATTGAGAACTTTGACATTTCGATTTCCATTGAGCCAAGTTTCTTGAATAAGGGCAAGGTCCGGCTCATACTCTGACATGAAATTCTGGAGCTCGTTCATCTTGGGAAATAGACTATTAGCATTCCAGGAAACAAGGCCGAGGGCGTCACGCACGGCCATTTTGGAGAAGTTGGAGGAATAGGAGCTGCAAGCCCTGAATTTGCTGGATTAAATTGGTGAACATATTGGCGACTGATTCTATCATGGGGGAGCTGGCACTAGGGCTTTCGGCATCATTTTTTTTTTCATTTAGAAGTTCTTGTATTTTCTCATTAAATCCCTGAGGGGGGATTGCACTTTGGAGGTTGTCGTGGGCTTCCAAGGCTTCTCTTCTAATCTCCCAGATGTTTCTGGAGTCCTTTGTTTTTAATCTGGGTCTAATTGGGCAGACGGGGGAGTTGGATGTGTGGCAGCCGCCACAGAGTGCACAAGAGGGCTCCGTTTCTTTGGACTTAGTGCATTAGTGGCTAGACCACAGTAGAGTCGGGAGCAGTAGTAGGAGTAGTGGCCTAGACCACATTTGAGACATTTGGGGGGATGAGTGCAGCACCGACTTGAGTGTCCATACATTTGACATCTCCAGCACTGGGTGGGTTTACCTTCCTTTTTTTTGAGGGGTTCGATATTTACCCTGAGGTAACCAATTCTATCGACTTCATAGATTGTTTTGTTTTCTTCAGTTTTGGGCATATGTAAGATAAACAGAGGCATTGGGGCTTGCTCTTTGCCCCTTTTCATTTGTGAAATCTTGTGGATAACAAAATCTTTAGCTTGGAGGTCCGACATGATTTCTTCGATGGGGAAATCATTTGACAAGCCACGTATGACAACATTAAGATCCCGATCCTCATTTAAAGGGTGGGTGTGGGATTCAAGTTTGTGTTCGTCTATATACTTGCGAATATTTCTGTACGCATCAGCAGTGGGGGGATAGACAGTGAGGGTTTTTTCTTTAGTAGCGGAAACACCCATTCTAGCAGTGATTTTTTCCTTACAGTACTCATTGAGATCATTTACCAATTGTAGGTCAGTGGGAGGGTTGTAGATGCTGATGGGGGGGATATGCTTTTGGTTAGGTAGTTTGTAGTTATTTCTCCTGATATTTATTCTTGCTTTATTTTGGTTTCTTTGAGTTGTGGGAGCGGTATTCAGTTCTTCATCAGGGTTTAGCATATCAAAGTCTAGCATATCGAAGTTGTTATTAGTGGGGGTGACAGAGCTGGAAGTTTCACCGATACTTTTAGCGACTTTCTTAGGCTGGATAAAGTTTGTCCCCGAGCGGGTCGTGGCTTCGTCTTCATCTTCACTAAGGACCCTTTTTGAGGAGCTGGTTGGGCCATGTGCCGAGGGCACTGCCTCCTGGTTTCCCAGATTTTCCGTAGTAATGTTCATTGCAAGGGCTTCCTTCAAGTTATCAACAATGTTGAATTTCTTGTCTTTTACATTAAGGAGTTGGTTATTTATGTTTTTAAGTTTTCTAACTTCATCGGAACTTAGTGTTCCTCTATCTGATCTATCCACTAATTCCTCAAGAATTTTTTCAATATCAATTAATTCGTCAATAGTTCTAGCCTTCCTTATAAGATTATCAAACTTAATATTGGACCAACCACTACTCTTTAGGAAATCAGAAAAGGGGCTTGCCTTTAGTGTGTAGTCACCTCTCCGGAGCCGTGTCTTGTTGGATTTGGCTTTACGGCTGTCAACCTTATCATCATCGTCATCCATGGTCTGGTCATTTTCAGGGCACTCATTGGCACTAACAAACAGTGAAGACATCGAGGCCGGCGGCGGAGGGCTTGGCCCTAACGCTAGCAGCTTCTCCCGTAGTAGGGTTAAATTAGCACGAGGCGAGAGCAGGATAGCAGTCTGTTACAGGTAACGAAAAACTATCGAGGGAAAACTGCCTTGCGATCTAAGGAGCGTCCAGGAGCAAGTCCTGATGCTCATCTGCGAATGAGATCTCAATGATGAGAATGCTCTCAGTCAGTCATTTTATACAGATGATCGCTAAACGGAACGCGTTTATGCAAATTATTGCATTCTATTTGGGTAAATGGACCGCTATTTTATTCGCAGTGATTTTTTTTTTTGTAAGAAAATTCTACGGCGATCATATTAAACCTCATTTGCAAAGAACAATCATTTTTGCTTGGCGAAATTGATTTATACAGCATCTTTTCAAGTTTAATTCGCGATGTTCAGTGCAATACACTTTTACAGCGCCAAATTTTTTCCCTGGTGGTGGTTTTTCAAACTAATTTTTTTACTCCAGATATCAAAACCCCATGGTCTAAATATGCACGCTCACGAAATTTGGCAATGTTTCGCACAGTAGTTCACGAGCTAGAGGCATCCAAACACCTCCTGTTAATTAACACCACCATGTATATAAAAATTGATGTATGTATATTAGGGTGATTCAAAAAAATTTTTTTTTTTTTTTGAATTTCTTTGGCTTTACCCCGCAGTTATTTTACACTATTTATGACTGTGATGTATGTAAGGTTTTAGCTCAATTGGGTAATATTTAGAGGTCGCTCAACGCGATGGAATTCTGTTGAAAATTAGCAATTTCGAGAGTTGGAGTATATAACTTCATTACCCGAAATAATATTGTTCTTCATATAAATTGGAATAATTTAAAATGTTAGTTTACTCTACTAAGCAATTAGTCAATAAAATAATAGCTCAAAGTGAGTTGTAACGACCCCCCTCCCCCCGCTTTCAGACACTTAAAGCAGATTGGCCGATTACCGATTCATCGACAAATTGGCCGATAATATTCGAATAACTGTTGCATCTCTACTCAGTATTTTGCAACTCATTTTTTGAGGTAATAAAAGTAAAATGCTTACGCAAAACGAAATAATAACACGAAATGCAATCGAAAGTGCCATCATAAATTGGCAACTATTTGACGTTGCACCAAAATTTAGGGCCAAAATAACCCATTAATGCCTAGCGTCCCTTTTTAGGGACGGTCCAAAAAGTGTGTCTGAATTTTCCAGAAATGAACATTCCAACCAAATAATATTGTTCAATTATTACTTTGGTATTGTTTCAATTTATTAACAGATTGCAGCACATAAGCATTGTAAAATATGTTCTGCAGCCGTTTTATTATGATCTTTATCAAGAATTACATCGTTCACAATCTCAAGCAAGTTTTTAAAATTAGTCTCAGCTTCCCAATTTATTTTAATTGCTGCTTTTATTTCTTCTTATAAAATGTCTTTTTAGATATTATATCGTAGGCAGAAAAAAATAGTAAAATAAGTATGTACCCTCTGGTGCCTAGCGTAACTTTTTAAGGACGATTTTTCGTTTTTTAATTAAAAGAGAAAACTTTCTACATGATATTTTTTCAATTATTTTTCCTGTCAATTAAACACTTTTTATTACCAGTATATAAAATATCTTTGGAAAAAAAATGTCAGGCATTAATGGGTTAAGTGGAAAAAAAGCAGCATTGAGTTAGATATTACGCATAGCTAGAGTTAGACACTACGCATAGGAGAGACACTACGCATGTACAGTCATAGAAAAAAAACGAAACAGTCTGAATTATTCGGCTACTATACTTGCCAAGAACAAAAGAAAGATGTCTTCTGATATAGATTAAAGTCTTCTTTAAAACTATGTGAGTAAAATTTTGATAAGCGGCTATATACAAAGTGAAATGAACTGAAAGTCTGGATTTTCAAATGGGAACCCCTACATTTGGTTAAAAAATTAGGTACGGAGGGTTAAAAGTGTGCTGGGTACCAAGCGGCATCACTTTAAGACCAGTAGAACAAAAGTTATAGCCGACCAAAGATTTAGGGACCACCACCACATGTAAAATGCTACTTTTAAGGTCAAAATTTACAAAGAGTAGACAAATCATATTTTTTCGATTAAATTACCTAAAGCTACTCGCAATAATACGTTTGTTTTT
>JAXGGA010024637.1:0-5000 GCA_038373865.1 Uloborus plumipes | reverse complement strand
TTTTCGAATGAACGAAAATTTCAGCCATTGATACTTTTCTCTGCCGTCTCATTAATTCCATTTTGCGCAGAAAGTAAATGATTAGTTGTAGTAGTGCGACATCGATGTCGACGTTTTAGAAACATCGATGTTCTTGCCAAAACATCGATGTTTTACTGTCGATGTTTTTCAAACATCGATGTTTTGGGTTTGATGTTTCTTTCGATGTCGATGTTTTATCTTTCAGCAAAAAAAGTGGAAAAAATTGTCATAGTTACTTGTTGAAAAATTACATCGTCAATCAGTAGTTGCAGTATTAAATTCTTTGGAAATAGTTTTCTACGATTAAAGTCACAAAAATATGTTATAAAAAGATTCATTGTTAACCTGTAGCTGCAGTATCTTACCTCATTGGTAAAAGTTTTCTTCGATTACATCCAATGATTTACGGTTGATGATTTTTGAACTTCTTTGTTTAACGTTTAAAAAAGTTACACCGTTAATCAGCAGGGCAATTCCATGCAAGTGTGGAAAAGCGTTGGAAAAATCAAATTACAGCAATGCGTCTGTTTTACATATTTTTTGGTTTAAAAATGTTAGAAATGTATTATTTACACTAATTTTTTGTCAAGAATGTAGTATTTTTAGTTTTGGCAGCACTTTGAAGTTGGAAATGGAATTTTTAACTTTTGGTAAAGCAAATGATCAAACTTTCAACGTTGGTAAGTTTCATTTTTTTTCTTTAGATAACTAATTTAAAGGAAGAATATTGATTATTACACTTTAATTCAATATTGTGAATTGCTAAAACGAATGTTTTCACTTAAATTAGGTAATTTATGTAAACTTCAAAAATGCACTGTTCTATGTAACGTAAGTTACCAAAAACATGTTAAAGTTCATGATGTGCATAAAGAAAGGGCAATGCAATGTTAACAATGCTATATCTTCTATCTTATAAGTGCATGTTAAGCAAATAGTTCAAGTTTTTTTTTAAATATTGTTTATTTAATGTTTTGTGCTACAATCAAAACGTGTAACGTAAGTTACTGAAATATGCAGGTAATGCAAGTTACCTAAGTAGGACTCAAATACTTGTGTTTATAAAGAAAGTCAATTGTAAAATAAACCTATGTGGTTAGTAGAATTCATTTATTCAAGAATTCTTTTAAATGTACTGTATTTACTTAATTTAAATTAATCATATTTCTTAAAATGCCCCTATTTGTTAATAAGATTACAATAACCTCTATTATAAATTACATGTGTCTTTTTGGCTTTTAAGACATTAATTATCTCTAAACAGTATCACTGCATTTGAATATTTAGGAGGTATTTTACTATAAATTGTTTAAAAATAACTTCTGTTATGCTTTAAAGTTTAAAATATGTTTTGGATAAACAAATATAAAAGTATTTTATCTCTTACAGGTAAAATATATTTTATTCTACATTAAAATGCCACTGAATTCTGCAGAAAAGATGCGTTGTAAAAGGGGTATGAGAAAAGTCATGTGGACATTGCAGATTTATAAATAAAAGTCACTCTTGATGGTATTGAAATATGTTAGAAAAAGCAAAATTTAGCAAAACTATTTTCTGAAGATCCGCACATTGACAATCACAATTTAAGAACTAGAAATGGACAAACTGTGGGGTTTCGTTTAGTTAAGTATTTCAAGGAACAAGAAGAAAAAAAAGAGATAAAAGCCAGTGAATGGTGTGTGCGAAAATACATTGTATCCTTGAGTTGTGACGATTATTAACGAAAACGAGTTTAAAGTAAAAGTAATGGCTGCTGTTGGAACCTACTATAAATGGCCAGAAACGACAGATGAAATTTATTATAAGAAAGAAATCGTGATTCGAAAAATTGAACTACCTGAACTTATTAATAACAACGACTAGTATGCATTTAAGTCTTATGTTACGTAACATTTTTGATTGGTCATTGAATTTGGTATTAAATTTCTATAAATTTCATTCATAATTGTTAATTTCCAATATTTTGATCTAAACTAAGCTGTAATTTTCATTCATTATTTTTTGTAGTAAACATATGCTTGTAAGTAAATTTCGCAACGTAAGTTACTGTAACGTAAGTTACTGTAACGTAAGTTACCCAGTTGAAAAGCCCCTTAATCCTCAATTTTTGAAATAAATTTTTAAATTTATGAAAATAAAATCCTAAGCATTATAAGGAACTGATAAATTATACTTTAAACAAGAAAACAGCTGTAATAGAGCAGAAATTTGCCTTAGAACCAATTTTCATATTATGACATTCCCTTTTTGTGTAACGTAAGTTACTGCCTTATTTTTGACAGCTAAATTTTGTAAAATTTTAATGCATCGAATACTTTTGCATTTTAATTTTGCTTTACACTGTCATTTTCACAGAATGCTTTTATTCAAGGTTTGTATAACAATATTTGTCTGTACTGAGGTGCTAAATGCCTAAGCGTTGGTCAAAATGTAACGAAAGTTACCGTGGAATTGCCCAGCAGTTATAGTATCTATCTCACTCAAAAAAATTTCTATAATTACCATCGATTTTACAGTAGATGTTTTTTTTTCTTTTTTCGCTGGAGACAATAGAAAAATGAGATACATACTTTTAAATGATATGACCAGGAATCACTGTACGTTCAAATTTGTGCTTAATATATGTAGAAACAGATCAATGATTTGAAACATCGATTTTTGAAAACATTGATGTTTTTTGGTCGATGTATCAACACCATCGATGTTTTAATTGCTAACATCGATGTTTTGTCATCGATGTCGCACCCATAATTATGTAGTTGGCTTACTGTCAGAATCTTTACTTTTAGAAACACAAATTACTAGGTGACCCGTGCGGAATTCCGCAAAAAAAAAAAAAAAAAAAAAAAAAAAACTCTAAACTTAAAATTTAATACGACAATTTTTATTGGCTTCATTATCTGCCCGAAGTTGCAGCGCAGTGTCGAAATCTATAAAGAAAAGTCCAGCGTAAGTTGGTGTAGTCCCTGCCGGAGGTTGCAAGTTCCCGATCATATGGTACACTTGACCATGTAGTTTAAAACAATATGGACCTCTGCCAGGAATGTTAACTGAGTACACTTTGACTGAAGCGAAGGCCAAAGCATTGTTGAATTGTCTAATATTGTCTAGGTAGTAGACACCTTCCTGTTAGTCTGCCTGTTGGTACCCTGTTCCTTGGCATTGTAAAATCTTGTACGTTTGCACAACATCGCCATCAATTGCCGTCGTTCTGACAACTTTTCAAAGAGATCAAAGACACGTTCACTTTTACAACTACTACAAAAGTGATACCCTATATTAAAATCAAATACCCAAGGCTACTACTAAACTAAATACTAACGTTATCGCAAAACTACCATAGTATTTTGAAACAATAAAAGTTACAATTAAGGTTTACCGAGCTAAGCCTTGGCTTGAAATGTCGCATTTAAAATTGATTTGAACAACAATGGTAACGATTTTAACAGTTGAGCAAAAAATTTAACTTTTTCAAACTTCAATCGCTTATAAGTCGCTTAAACGTGGATTTTCGAGATTCTCGTTACGCGGCGCTAGCGGAGAAACGTTCTAAAGAACGCATTTTTTTTTTATCTTTCGAATGAAATCAAAATGGAGACGATACGACAATTATTTCGCTAGATAGAGTCAATTTTGTGCCCAAAAATTGAAGTTCGAATAAAAAACGAACCGACACTTTTTAGAGGGTGGGTTTAATTTTCGTCAATAGCCCGCGGGATAAGCTTCAAAATCATAAATTTTCATGCAATTCGATAAAGAAATGAGCGAGTTTCGACCGGGTATAGGATTCGGCTTAGAGAAATAATATATGGAGATTCCATCCTTCAAGATCATATCGCACTCCAAGAATGAAAGGGGACGCATATTTTTTTTTTAAGCCTATGGTGATAAAATGCTAATTCCATTTAAAAAGTGCCACTCTCATGCTCAGGGTGTGACAGTAGCTTTCTTGTGCAATTCAGACTGATTTTGATTGTGTTCGTATTAGAGATGTAAAATTTCCGGAAATTTTGAAGTGATGGAAAAAAACCGGTTTTTTTCCTGTTTTTTTCCGGAAAAATTGGAAAAAAAAGAAAAATTGACTTTTTTACAATTAAAAAGAGCGTTTTTTAATAGTTTTGTTTTTCTTGGACCGTTTGAAAGGTTAATCATTAAAAATATATGCAATCAACACATATTATTTTTCCTGATGGCAGAAATACGCATAATTAGGTAGGTTTTAAAAGGAAAAAAATAGCCTTTCTGTTTTATGACTCAAAGCTTTCTTGGTCAAACCCCACAAATGAATCATATCGTCATTTCACTGTTAATATTAGATAAAGTGTGTCCAACCCTTACAATTAAATTTTCTATTTTAGACTGTCTTTAAAACTTAAAATAATAAGTAGATACTTTAACTCAAAATAATAAGTAGATACTTTCAAACATCAATAATAGTGTTTGAAAGAAAAATCAGAATGATTTTTTCTCTTTGCAATATAACCTCACTATCTAAAAATGAAAACTATTGAGTTCTGGTTTTTCCCCACCCAATCTAAATCCAAATAAAAATTGAATGACTTTTTTTTTTTAACCTTTCTAATAGAAAACTATAAACTGCGTAATGGTGTCTAAACCTGAACAAAATTTAAAACTGGAGTTTCAACTTACTGCACTGCCTTGCTAAGCACAATAGTCGTACCCAACTTTTCAACAAAACCAGAGTTATTAAGCAGAGGTTGCTCTCTGTTCGTATAAGTTATTAAATTTTTTGTAAATATGCGGGAAAATATCTAAATACCAAAAGGAAATTAACAATTTTTAACAGAAAATTGATGAATCTATGATATAAAATTAAATATGTATGTGACAGTTTATTTTATACATACACAAATTAGAGGAAGTACATAAAGAAAATCAGTTTAAAAGTGAGGTAATGCATTTTGTATGAAAGAATTCATATTAATAAATGAAAATTTTTGTGCATAAGCACTTAT
>JAXGGA010024636.1:0-11754 GCA_038373865.1 Uloborus plumipes | reverse complement strand
ATCAAACTTGTTGAAAAAAATAACATCATTTATGGACAGCCCTATAAGCCTTTCTGATTTGTTTAAGGACCTGAAATGGCACCTAATGCAAGTGCCACTTGTAGACAAGTTTTATAGCACTTTTCTTCTTGTTTTAATATTTTGTGTTGTGTGTCGGGAAAATATACTCTAAAGTCTGGATTGTAATGGCAGTTGTTCATTTCTGTGCTGAATTTTGTCTTTTAAATGTATTTGAAGGTGTATGTACTTGCTCTTTATGTCACATAAATGTAATGGAGTGGACGATGATAGATTCCCACGCTTGCAATATTTTTATGAATTGAAAGGAGGAAGAAAAATCCTGTTATTTGCGTAGTCTGGCTCATGTAATATGAAGTATCACATACTGTTTTTCATGTAATTTTTTATTACTTTATAAACAGGAAATATGCCTTTTAGCATGAAGATATTTTGTAACTTTGATAACAAAGAAGTCTTTTAAGAGAAAATAAGCATCAATTTTTAATGTTTTATTCAAAGCTATAAACAAGATTTTTTTTTTTTTTTTAATAAGGTGTTCAACTATGTAGTAATCGGCTTTCAATCAAATTAGTTTCCTAAAAAAATGACTGGGGGACATAATTTCTAAAGAGAAATTGTTTTGTTTGCATACTTTTTCTAACTTGATAACCTGAATT
Source organism: Uloborus plumipes (assembly GCA_038373865.1). Taxonomy (NCBI): domain Eukaryota; kingdom Metazoa; phylum Arthropoda; class Arachnida; order Araneae; family Uloboridae; genus Uloborus; species Uloborus plumipes. The sequence goes on along the minus strand of JAXGGA010024636.1, from coordinate 11,077 downwards.
ATTGTTATAATTTCATGAGATTATATATATATATGTACATATATTCTTATATAAACTGTCGGCCCCGCTTAATCAGGTAACGGATAAACGAATACCCCACTTAAACGAATAAAATATCTAGGAACCGAATATGTCCCATGCCATAGCCGCAATGTTAAAAATCCCCGCTCAATCAAATACCCTGCTTAATCGAATAATATTTCTTGGAACCGACAGTATTCGTTTAAGCGGGGCCGACAGTATATATGTATATATTTAAATTTTGCTTGCTAATAAAATTTAAGTGGTTTTTACTGCTTTGAAAATAATGTTTAACGTGAATTAGAATGTACTCGTAATTGAGGAATAGACATTTTTTTTTTTTTTTTTGCATTATTAACACATTATTCGAGTTAAATACTCAAATTATCATTGTATGCGTGCCATAGACTACTAAGGAGAGAAATTATTTCCTCCATCAATAAATTTCAAAGCGCAGGCTGAAGGAAAGGAAGATGAATCATATTTTCTTTCATCACCTCCCCCTTTTCCAAAGAAGATTGGTTTAACAAGTTAAAATAAAAAATTAAAAACATTTTTATTTGCAACAATTTAAATATTCAGTTATTAAAAATCTGTCATATTTTGAAGTGTTTTTCTGCACCATATGTGGAAATGTTGAAAACAAATGTGCACTGATTGTACTGAAATCGATTGTGTGATAAAAAAATTTCATTGTTCTTGTAATGATGTGTGTGCTGTGCATCGGTCTGTAATTTATTGCATATCTACTTGAGTTTTGTCACTTCATTTGCTCTCTTGTGCAATATATGATCCAAAATATAACAAAAAATTTTTTAAATTTTTTAATGTTCTACTTTGCTTAGACCTATTACTAATCTGTTAAAATCAAAAGGTATATACTGGTGCAATATAACCTGTTAGGGCTCTTGCGCCAGTGGATCCAAATCAACCAAAATCAAATATGCGTCACTTTCAGTGGTACACCCACGGGGGCCGCTAAGGAGCCCTTCCCAGAAGCATAAAGATAAACCCCCGTTGATAAAACTAAGCTGCTTAAAATTGCGTTTTCTGGACTTGACTTTTGAAAATTTGCCGAGTGATCGCCACCCCAACCCCCTTCTTAATTTAGCCAAAAACAATTTCATTTCTTTTTAACTTTCTCTGGAACTTAAAATTCGAAAATTTTCCGAAGAAGGGCCACTTAGCCCCTCTCAGAAAACAATCCTGGGTGCGCCACTGGTCACTTTAATTTTAAACTTCAAATCGTTGTCAACGAAAACCAATTTTTGAGCTAACTGTCAAATTTAAAATGAAAAGGCTATAGATGTGGTAAATATTTTGAGAACTCACAAAGAGATTTTAATAACTAAAAGGAATTGATAATGATTCGAGACACAAACATGAGAACTAAAAAAAATATCCAATGAATAAGGAAACAATCCAAAAAATTAAAAACAACTGGGTGTATAGAAAATCTCCAAGCTGAAGGGAAAAGCTAAAATATGAGTGAATCCCTTAGGGTGAAGAACAAAATTCTGATAATTTCTTAAAAAATCAATAACTGAGAGGAAAATTTTAATGAAAAATAGCAAAACCCTATTATGTGTAAAAAAAATGTTCTTTGCTGGCAGAAAACTCTGAATTTTTCTCTGAAACTCTGAAACTTTCTGGAGAACAGTTGAATCCTCCATGTTTTGGAGGAGGTCATAAGTCACTTGGGGCCAAAAAAGGGAGGGGGGTTGTCTGAGGCGAAGTTTTTGAAATACAAGTCTCCAAAACAATGTTTTGGGCTATCTTCGGTCGCTCAAAGGGCAGTCACTTATAACCCCCACCTAAGTAACCAAAGATACGGTCTGATTTTCTTAAGTAAAACCTTCCGCGTATTTACGCATGAGTCAGGTCTTCTCTGATCTTACTAAAATGGGGGTGATAGGTAAGATAGCAATAAGAGGAAGAATAATAAGAAGCATTTTGAGCCGTATCAGACAACGTAGAGAACGATGCTAATTTCAAATACATAGTTTAGTTGAATATGTTAAAAGGAAAACAAATACAAGTTTTAAATTGGAAAGTTCCCACTCACAACCCATCACTCCTTTTTTAAGTGGAATGGTTCGCAAATGCTAGGCGCGGCTTTCGCGAACGGACAGTAGTCATGACCCCCCTTTGAATCCACAACTGGTTGGGGAAGGATCATTCTCGTATTTGAAATGAATCATTGACTTCTGTCGAAAATATACCTCAAAAATTTCTCAAAAAAAAGAAAGACTGAGATGCTAAATATTAGTTTATGCCCCTTAAAAGAAATTGTTTAATAAGCAGGTTTGGTTACCTTTCCATGCAGTACTTAATAAGCTAGTGAGCCAAGGATGTTCATACCATGCGGTTTTTCGTTTAATATTTGCTCTCGAATCATAAAAATTAAGAAATGCAATGCTTACAATTTGTAATAGTATTTAAGTGAATCGTACAAAAGTAGATTTTCGCGAATTTTTAATTGAAATTGTGGATATATTTCGTATTTGGGAGCTCAAGTTTTAATACCTTCAACGTGTACCACTTTGTTATTTTTCTCTCTAAAATGTGATATTAGAAAGAGGTGAATGGCTGCTCTGGTAGGTTTTTAGTTTCAGGAGTTAGAAATTGTTGAAGCTTTTGAACATTTGCAATTGTTAAAAGTAGTGGTGTTGACGTATTTTGTGCTGCTAAAATTTATTTTTGTGTTTTTGCAGTACAATAAGCACTAAAGCTACTTAGCAATATTTTACGTTGTGACTCAAAAGTTGAAATTCTTGAATGAATGAACTGTTCTGAATCTGATAGTAAATGATGTTTTTGTTTCTAATGTTAAATTTTGAAAATTGTTTGCTGTTTCCTTTTTATAAAATGCATAAATTCTAACTGTGTAAACTAGTGTCAGCTGATTATTTAGTTATCCTTTATCTCTATTTTTTAATCTAAGAAACTATGATACAAAATAAAGAAGTTTGCGTTACATGCTTGATTGTTTTTTTTCTCTCAGCAGGAAAATGAATGACTGCTAATTCAAAGATGCTACCCCTTCATGAGCGAGAGTCTATCCCCTCAAAAATGTGCACCCCTCACCCACCCAAAAAATAATAAGACTAATACCTCTTTTAACACCCTCAGAAAATTTCAATAGCGCATTCTGTGCTTTGACCCCTCTGCACCATCAAAAGTACTGATGCCTACCAGTACATCCCGTTTAATATATCGAAATAAAATCTCTTTATATTAAATTTTATCGATATCTCATTTTGTTTCGTTATTATACCCCAGATGCAGTATGAATCGATTTGAAAAGTGTACGACAAAAATTATGATGGTTTCAAAATAATAAGTCAAAAATATATTTACAACTCTTCCAAAAGAAAAATCGTTCATTTCATGGGAGGATTTATGGGGGCATTGCCTCTACACGTACAGCAGAACTCTTAATTTCCCAAATTTTCCTAAAATTCTCTTTTTTTTTTTTTTTTTAATTTTATTTTATTGTCCCAAAATTTTCAACTTTGTCCTAACGTATTATTTTTGCAAAAAAAAAAAAAAAAGTAAAGTTCCTGTTTGATTGATTGATTCAAGCTTTTCTTTGCTTACGTGTGCATGAACTGATTACTGCATAGGCCAACTAGGTCGTAGCCTGGGTCCTGGCTCTTTAAAGCCCCAAATGAGTAAAATTTAGGCTTTGAAAACTGGGAAACCAGAAAAAAATGTTTGACCAAGGAACTTGTCATGTCCATGTCTTAATCAAGACCTGTGTGTGCGTGGAGGAGAGCTTTCCCCTTTTCTTACTTTTATTTTTCCCCCTTTCAGCCTCATGGCTCCCCCCTCTCTACCACGGCTCTTACAGTTAAAGGCTTAATGTAAGCCCAATAGATGGCGCTACGTGCTCGCCAGCCGTGCCGCTGTCATGACCGATAGATGGCAGGAATCTGTCCGATAGATGGCAGGACGTGCTCCGCGCTGCGAAGCTCTCCTCTCCTTCCCATTTGTTCTCAGCTGTGTTGTGCGTACGTGCACGCTGCCAGCTGCAGGTGAGAGGAAGGGCAAGAGGAACGGGATGAATGCGGTTCCGGTGGCCCCATCCACACCTGGCTCCCCACGCTCAGGTAGGGGGGCGGGGGCGATGGTGCGTCAGGTACGGCACGTTCGCCTCACAGTTCTTCACAACCACTTGTGCACCCCCCCCCCGGAGAGATCTAATGTGACAGAGACAGATGCTGTCGACATGTTTTTTTAATTTGTTTTCCTTGAACATGTTATGATGTACAATTGTACCTGAGGCGCCTTGAATTTAAATTTTGGGAAAGGGGAAATTCTCGATTATCCAAAAAGTGTTGCAGTGTAGTAAAGTATGTGTCTGCACACATAAGCGGGCATCACGTATAGGAAAATTCGTTCAACAACAACTTTAACTTTTCATACAATTGCCTCAGGGACCCCCCTCCCTTGAGGGACCATTGGTAAATTTTCAAGATTGAAGTTCAAAAAAAGTATATTAAGACAATCTTTAACGTTGGTAGAAGTGAGGTTTAGGGCTCTCCCCAGTATACTTTTCGCAATTGAAGTACGAAACATATGAGGTCAACATTTGTGAACCAAAATGTGTGGTAAAGGCTAAAGGATACGCAATAAATCCAACTTTTTCTCTTAAAAAAAAAAAAAAAAAAAGCCGAAAGTCTTCCGAATCTATTAAGTACAGCAAAACTTTTAGTTCCGATTACATATTTTTCTTCTCTGAAAAACGGTTTGTAAAGTATTTAAAAAATATTTAAAGAAAACACGTAATTAAAAAAAAAAAAAACATTTCATCTAAAAGTAAAGCTATCTTACAAGAAATGTGCAAAAATATTTTCTTTACGATGTATGATTCTGGAAAATAGTTTTGAACTAGAGATCAAGATCGCTACTCTTTTCGTAAAACATTTACTGATCGTTTAATTTCCATACTGTTTTTATTTTCTGTTTGTGCTACGGTTAGAATATTTTTGCAATTTTTGTTCAAATGTCACTCCAATAAATTCAATATAATGCAAACTGCTACATTTAACAGTAGTTTGCTACACAAAAACTTTTGAGGTGAATGAATAACTCACTCTATCGTTTTATCCTATAATTTATTTAATTCTACATTTTAATTTAATTTATAACTAATGGTTAACATCTCAACTTTGTCATTTTAGACGAATTTTTAGTACCTCAGTGATAGCTTTACAATTTGTATATAGTGTACGATGCCTCACCCCCCCCCCCTTAAAAAAAGACATTTGCTACTCTCTTCACTTTTCACTTCTGAATTATTTTTTTTAAATTGATTTTTCGTTTTAAGATTATGAATGATGTATTGTTACTACTTTAAGTCATCCCAAATCTGCCCCCCCCCCCCCATAAATCCGCCTACACAGTTACTACCGTGACCGAGCCTGAATTGTACTTTCAAAACTGCCCCAGATGCTTAAATGAGTAAGTATAAGAGCGTCTGATGTTGAAGTATTTTGAAATTTGGTTTTTCTCCTAAAAAGGAAAATCAAGTTAAGGGGTTCGTGACTGTTTGAGCAACACAAAGCATCACTTCCTACATTGAAAAAGAAAGGGAAAGTTGAACTATTTTTGCGTGACGGAAATTGGAAATGTTCATCAGGTTCCCAATTCGTTCCAACGTCGTTATTAAACAATGGTAATTCATTCATAAATATTCACTCACGCAGTCAGACCAAGAGAGACATTTTCGTTCCAAAAACAGCTAGTTTGTGTCTTTGGCATCACAGCCCAGGATCCTTCATATCCGTCATAAAGGTATTTTAACAGTTGGTTGACACAGCGAAGACAGCTCAGTCCTTTTGATCTGGACCAGAACATCGAGAAACTTTGATTTGTTACGGGAACTTGGAAAACAGATTATACGTGAGATTCACCGTGCACCTTTAGTATACACGGAGAGTCATAGATCAGCCGAATTGGACCAGCGACCCTTCGGCCACGAGATCGAACCAATGGACAACTACAGTATTTTTTGTTTTTAATTTTAATACACTCAGAATGACCTAAAAAGGTCGAAAAACATTTTTTCCCGAATTTCAGTGCGTTATTTTAAAAGTTATTTACAAGCAAAAACAGCTTAGTTTCGTTTTCAGCTGAAACGGGGTGTCACGTGACTCTCGAGTTGTGACGTGAGATGTGCCATACGCGCCCCAGCTCCCCAGTTATTCCTCCGTCTTTCTTCAATATCCGTAAGCTTTCGGTAAAGATAGAATTATTTTCACGGTTTGTAGTTAAATAATTGGAAGATCTGTCAGTTAGATATAAATCCCGATCTTCTGTATTTATTTGTGTTAAAATTATGGTTTTTGCGAATTGGGATCGTGGTATGATTAGTTTTTAAACCACATCTTAACTCCCAAAAAGAACATTAACTAAGAAGCATATTCAGAAGGAACTTCTTTTCTTACCCTGCACTTACACTTTTGTTTGAATTTCCGAGAATTCTCCATTTTACCCTAGGGAAGTGAAGAATGTACAGATTAAGGGGAAGGACACTTTCCAGGAATTTTGAAAGATCTGACACCTGCAGCCCTGCAGGTGGTCAGTGGTCACTACGACATTCGTTTTAGATAAGCAGCAGGCAACACCAAGACATTAACATAAAACAATTATGACCAAGGAATTGATACTGCTTTGAAAGCATATTATCGGCATGGAATGAAGGCAGGAAGGCAATTTCAGATATCATTTGTAGAAATTATAAGTGATTTTTTAAATTATGAAAAGTGATTTGTTTTGCTCATGATTTTGCATTTGTTTAATTCTCAAAAGGAAAAAAAATAATAAAGAGGTATCTCTCTTTAAGTAACAAATGTATGAATTTTCCAAGCTTACTTTCTTGTACACATCGATTTACATAAAACATTATTGCAATAGTTTTCCTGTCAAGGTTATTTATTTTTCAAAGTACTGTACAACTTTCGTAGCAACTTTTTCGAGATCTTTCCTTACGTTTTTATAATTATTAATTTGTTTGTAAGGGAAGATTAAAATCACATGCACGTGGTAGTGGTTGTTTATCCATCAATCAATGGTAGTCAAGACACGAACTTACGAACTCAACCGCTAAATCCACCCCGATTTTAAAGACTTTCTTAGTTTACTTTCTCTGCCCTAATGTCATTTTAATTATTTCCAGATACAATGAAAAATAATAGTACCTGCAAATATTTTGTTAGCAAATTTAAAAAACAGATTGACGGTAGGTGCAAATCATTTATGCGCAGTACATTTTTATGCGCAGTACATTTATGTTAAAATTAAAGTCAAAACCGTTTTTTTCTTTATTATTGCTATTGTTATTATTTTTTAGTTAATATCTTAGTTTTATTTTAAGTTACATTTCAAAATCATTTGCTTCAAATAAATTTCAAAACGAAACAACTTTTAAATAAACAGCAAAAAAAAAAAAATAAATCTAAAGACTATTTCCATCAGTTTGATTCGCAATAAAAAGTATAAAATAAAATAAGTATTTGATTTCTTGATTACATAACTAAAAATTTTCAATTGATTTTAAGATTTACGAGTATATTTCGGTTAATGCCAAATCAACCACTAAAATTTCAAATAAAAATTCAAAAGAAGGTATAAGCGGTTTACTGCTTAATAGCTTATTACCATACCGCCTATTTTTCTTCTTATATCAATACTAGCAGTACCCGCACGGCGATGCCCGTGCAATAAATGTAAAGGAAGTTAACTAAATAAAGTTTAACTCACTCTTAAGACTTTTCTTCTTTTCGTGTGTGTGTGTGTGTATGTGTCTGTGTGTGACTAACTTATTTATTTTTAGCGAAATTTTTACGTTTCAATGGAACTTTTGACACAACTGTAGAGCCAAGATTTTCGAAAACTCTGAACGACCACAGCAATATTGCCCTTGAAATTTAATATAATTCACCGATTTAACCGTAATTTCAATGTAAAATTGGTCTCCAAATCTAAATTTATTAACATAGGGAACCGATTGTATCAGGTAGATCAGCCACAACCATTCTTCCATGATTTTAATGTGAACATTGAAAGGAAAGAAATATAATGTCTTTCGTACCATCTCTTTGAAGTGATTACAATCTAACAGTGACCCTCAAATAATCAAGATTTCACTGGCCGGGAAGTTTGGAAAATTTCCCGGTTAACTGAACAGCGGTGTTACAGAAAATGTCAGAATGGAACTATTATTATTAAAAATTTAGTGATGGCGGCATTAAATACATGTTTTAAACATGCAATAAAATACGCTTTAAACTGCAAACAACTACTGTTCCTTCCCAGACCGTTTTATTTTTCTTTGAGTTGGAGAAAGTAGTGTTTCACTGGCTGGGAGGTTTGGTAAATTTCCTGATTGTCGCCAAACTTTACGACGCCAAATGCGAAGAGGAACTGAATAGACATCTCTAAATTTTTAACAATGATAGTTCCATTGTGACATTTTCGGGAACCCCGAATTTTGAGGAAGTCAACTTAATAAATTTAAATTCACTTTAACCTCCTCTGAAGAAAAAATATTATATCCTTTAGTTCAAATGCGCTCCACAACCTTTTAAATTCCACTTAAAGTCATGTTAAAGTTTAAATCAATTCGCCAAATAAATATAAGAGACAGAAAGTTAAGTAAGTAACAGGAGATATTATTTAATCAAATTGAATAAGTTTTCAAGGCTTACATCTATACGCTAATTTAATAAACCACAAAGTAACTTCAGGGACAAAAGAGCAGCTGATCAGGAAAATGGATCTAGTGTTTCAGTTCTGCGTAGAGTTAGGCCTTGAAAATTGACTAAATTTGATTAATTAATATCTCCTGTCCTAATTAACGGACAGAAACGTGCTAAAACTTTTCTTTTTCAGAAAAAAAAACCCCTTTCCAACGATACATAATGTTTTGGGGTGGGGCGAGGTTTTCCCCCCTCAATTATGGCGGACACACCAAAAATGAGACTAATTAATTAATTTAAAAATAACTAATTCGAAATTAAAAATTTGGGCTTCGAGGTGCACGAGGGCGGGGTACGTTCGAATTTTTGAGCCAAGTTTCAGGTCTGTAGGTGCTGAGGGGGCTTCTGGCCAGCGGTTACAAACGTACAAACGACAAACGAACACCGTCATCTTTATATATATAGATTAATTTTAATGTTATTGGCTGCTTTAGCATTTAGCTAAATACAAATGCATTAAGTTCAACTGAAATTTTTTAGCATTGTTATCAAGGAATGAAATATTTTATTTTATACTTTTTAGTGTGAATCAAGCTGATAGAAATAGGCTTTAGATTTAAAAAAAATATATATTTTACTCTCCTGAAAATTTCCTTTCAGGACTTATTTAAACGTTGCAAAATGAAAAACAAATCAGAAAATAATACCCCCGAGCTTTCACATCTCAGCCAAAAAGAAAACTGCTGCTTTGCAGTGATAAGAACTACATAATCATTCCCTCTGTTATTTGCGCCAAACTATCAATGTCTAGAATAATTGTTTCTTCACACAATAATATTTGTAAATAAAAGATTTACTTTAAATGTTAATTGTGTGTAAGAAATAATCAAGTTAAAGAAGCATCAGCGTTTCACTCGCATTGAAAAACGTATTGCGAAGGAGAGGGGCGTGGTGTACGTCAGGCACGAATGACGTCAAGCCAATCAGAGATCGTTTCTCCTCGCGGCACTTTTCGGGCGATTAAAATGCTTAATAAGTAATTAAATAATATTTTTTGGGGAAAATAAATTGGATTTTCGAAATTAGGAGATCATTTTTGATAAGATAGCATAACAATTTGGAAAATTTAAGAGATGCTGTAGTTGTCCATTGGGCTACCTCGCCGGCCTAGCTAGTTTATGTACGAGAAAGCGTTGAGGAAAGCATATTTAAACTTCAGAATTGTTGCTTAATTGATTTGATAGTCAACTATATTATTTTATTAGAGTAGAAGATTTCACTCATTTAAATTTAAAACGAATTGTAAACGAAAATCTCATTATCCTTCAACAAATAATTGACAATAGTTTGCAAACAAACAATTTGACAATAGTTTATCGGAAACATTTTCCGATTAACTATTGTCACACTAGGAAATCCTGTTATATTGCTATATTTTCTATACTAAAAATATTTTTTAAACTGAAGTTCTTATCATTTATTTTTGCGACCCACCAGCAAGATACGACAATTAATATATTTTTAAACGCTTTTAAACAAAACTAGACCAAAAGCTCTCTGACATGACCGCCAAAATATCGAATACATCGGCATATCTTCAGAAGTTAGCTACTTCAATTGTGAATGCCATCAAACTAATTTGAAGAAACTGAAACAAAATTCTAGGGGTTCTCCAATTCCATTTGGTTTTCCAAATAGAAAATAAGTGATGTTTCTGATAAACTACTGTCGGAAACAAGCACCGGTAGCAAACGGGGTGAAGAGAAATCGAATGTGAACCTATGTTCGAAAGGTCAACCACTGGCCCTATTTGTCGGAATGCCGCTTGTCTGCTCACCCACTTGCTCGATCGGCCGGAGCAGATATTTCGTCGGCATAACCAATTACCGAATCGGAGAAAGATTCCCTTGACATGAAAAAATCGTTTGACTCGAACTCTCGTCTGGAAGCTCGCGCACTGCACGGTTTTGTTCGGACTGTCAGTCTTGTCAGGGAAACAAAACTGAATCGCTGATTTTACCCAACGTGAAGTAAACGTAGCAAAAAAAAAAAAAAAAAAAGAATTTTGTCATCTTGAATTCAAATTATCTTTTTCGCAATGACGAACTGCGGTAGGTGTGTGTGTGGACACAATAGGCATAAATGTGACCAACAGTAAGATGGACGTGTCAAAGATAAAAAAAGGAAGAGAAATAAAGAAAGAATTTACTTCTTAGTTTTCTTCCTTTGAATTTTATCCTATAATTAAATTTTCTCTACAGAAAAATTTTCTCATGTCGTGACTTCAGAAAAAAAAAGAAAAGAAAGGTAATAGCAAAATGTTTCAAATTCTTTTTGTATATATTTTGGAG
>JAXGGA010024635.1:0-11754 GCA_038373865.1 Uloborus plumipes | reverse complement strand
CTTGGGGACAAACTTCAAAATGATGTACCTGATTATATAATCATTTAAATAAGGTAAAACAACATTATATGGATGGTGTTATGCAAAAAGGAGTTAACCCACAAAACCTGATTTTGAGATAGTGGGCTTTAAAGTCAACAAACTCTGGCAAAAAGCATGGAGCTCTATATCAATATACCAAGGATATGTTACCATGAAATGCTAATAGGGCTTAAATATTTTTACTTAATGTAGAAAGCAACATATTTTACCATCACAGTTGGATAACTCATTTTTTTTATGTTTTGTGGGTTAACTCCTTTTTGCATGACTCCTTTTGCACCATCCATATTACACTCATAACTATACATAATTCAACACTACAAGTGAAATTTGTGCAATGTTCACGTAAAATTTTAAAATAATTTATTTACATTTTAGAAACAGCGTGGGACACGCAAAAAAGGTGACTTTTTGGCTATTCAAAAATTTTTGTAGAAAAAAATAAATGAAAACTTGCTTTAATATGAATTGAATAACATCACAATAAGTATTTCTAACAATTAAAAAAAATAAAAAAACTTTATAGGTCAAATAATTTTTGTGCTGTCCTACGGGGACATCATATTGTTTGGATTTTGGAGAATCACCCATGGGTCTTAATCAAAGTGGAAGGGGTTTTATGTTGTATATTATGACGTAGTGTCTTATCAGTTGTCCGAAAACGAATAGAAGGGTGAGATTGACCATACTTTACATTTTCGACTTTTGGCCAGGATTTTCACTCAAATACTCCACTGTGCGTTGTTCCCATTCTTGGCTAGGAATCGACTGTTTTGTGGGTGAAAACATTCAGGGAAAGTGAGAGTGTGGCAGACAGAGGCCCAGGAGGTCAACGGATTTCCAGAACCCTAGAAAACGTCGAAAAAGTGAGGGAGTCGTTTTTGCTCTCTTCCAGGCGTTCGGCGCTTAAACACGCTGCTGCTTTGGGGATTTTTGATTAGACACTGAGACGATTTCTTCACAACGAACTACAGTTTCATCCCTACAAACTTGCTGTGGTTCACCAGTTGAGTGATAACGTCTCCTTGAAAGGTGACGTACAGTGACCGGCCCGCTCTTCCGATTTGACACTCTGTGACTATTTTTTATGGGGGTATCTCAAATCGATCGTTTACAACGACAAGCCCCGGAACCTGCAACGCCTGGAGAACAACATCCGGCTTACTATATCACCAACATCCCATCAGTCGATATGCTCGAAAGAGTGCAACAAATCTAGGGTACATGAGTGCATCATTAACAGGGGCCGTCATTCTTCCCGATGTAGTTTTTAAATCTAACTAATATAAAAATTCAGAATGGTTACCATATCTTCTAAAAAGTAGTAAACTGATACATGATGTACTTTTCCCTTAGTTGACTTTTCAAGTCTGCAAGTTTCTCCGCCGCACCCTGTACCAAGCTTATAACATTTCCGATTTACCTAAACATTATTTGTAGCTTGCATTTGTATTTAAGGTGTGTAATACAGTTTTTTAGTTTGTCCAGTCAGAAAAAATTGCCATTGTTTACAGAAGTATAGCCATTGTGTGTATAGATATGCGCTTCAATGTTGAAAAATTCATGAACGAGTGTCACTAAAACACCATACCCGGCCGAAACCCGGGCAGGGCCGGGTACCCGGCTAGTACCTTCATATAATAGTATACTATATTCATATAAAGGTATAATATCTGTACCTCAGAACCAGACTAACGTAAGTCCATTTTCGTCATTTTTCGGTAGAGGGGAAAAACGATTGTCGAATACATCGTCTTTCCCCTCTACTGAAAAAGGACGAAAATGGACTTACGTTAGTCTGGTTCTGAGCTACAGATATTTTCCTATATATATGAATAATCCAGTATAACATTGAATGTTTACATGGCCAATAACTGTATGGTTTCATATCCAATAACTACGATAATGTGGCCAATAACTATCAAATTGACATTTTTGTTTTTGCGTTGACTTTTTTCTAATAATATATTCGAAAAAGTGTTTTCACAGTATGAGTAGTAAAATGCATTACGAGTAAGAATCTGAGAGAATGTCACGCCTGTGATTCATGACTTCTCATATTTCTTCCAAAAAATTACCAAATGTTTATTATCTTATGGAAAGATCAAATCCAGAATGTTTTGTTCTAAAGTTCAGTTGTTTAGTTTTTATGGATCCCTAAAGGTGAAAGTGCGGCATCAAAAATTAAGCGGATTTTCAAGACATGGAAGTTGCTGTGAGCCAAAACTCTTACCAGGAACTGTTGAACTCCAATTTTCTTTTTGTATATGGAATAGACCGAGAGCTGGTTGCATAAAAAATGCGATCATAAGGTACATTAAAAATTTTTGTATAAATAAAAAGTACATATATAGGCAAACATTTATGGCCCGGTCTGCTAGGCCGGAAGGGACCGGGCGTGGTGGCGAACGGTCAAAGTTCAAGATTTTTCTTTAGATATTCTTCAGATTTTCTGCAGTTTACAGTCAGCTAAGCCTAATCTTCAAACTATTTTAAGAATTTCTTCAGAATTCTGACGGAAGTCATCTTCAAAAAAATCTTAAGAATTTTCACAGATATCGAAGGACACTGAGCTATATTTTGCTCCAAATTAGGGGAGAGTGGTAATAAATGGGCCATGGTGATGAATGGGCCACTGACAAAATATGAAAAAGTATTTGCATGAATTTTTTTTTTGATGCCACCAATAGATGTAGCTATTTGTTCTACTAAACTCATCCAATTTTCATTCATTTGCGCTGAGCCATTTTCAAACTAGAGTGGCATGGTCAAGAATCTGACTGAAAAGTAAGTTTTTCCCTTTTTAGTAAAACATTTCCAGGCTAAAATGTACCAAGTATTTCACTGCATACATATGCATAAGCTAGTCTTTCTATATATATAAACTAATCTTAAGATGTATTTTGATGTTATCTAAATTCAATGTACTCAAAAAACCTAAATGTATTCCAAAAGTATAGGTGGGGCTGAATGGGCCACTATGTCATGGTAATGAATGGGCCACCTAACTATTGTTTTTCTTCCCTTTTTTTTTTGGATTTTCGCATTAATATGAAACACAACTGACTGTCATAGATAGATTGAGATTACTGTCGTCAAAATAGGTTTGTAGTAACTTCTAAATATAATTTGCAGATCTATAGTACAATAGACCTCTGATCACAGTGGGTGGCTTGAAAAAGCCCCCTCTCTCCTTCGTATTATATTCCTCACAGTACAATTTCATTTTCTTTCTTGTTAATTAAGTTAGATATTTCTTATTCCCGATGTATAGTAAATTAAAAAAAAAAAAAAATTGAATTTTGATAAGTTTGAAAATGAAGATGAAGTTTTTGAAAGTGATTTTCAATATTATTTTTGAAATAAATAAATTTTGTTAAATCATAGTGTATATTATCTGTTATTTTTTTTATATATATTTGATGTTATTTATTTCTTACAATCTCATTATTTAGTCATTTTTCTGCTACAATTGGTTTGCATCAGTTTTATTTTAATTGCATCAGTTTTGATGTTTATATAATTTTAAATCGGTATGATTTTGTATCATCATGTCAAGTGCCACATTTATTTTGTCATATTCAGCAAATAAAAGATTAAATCCACGTGTTTTCATGAAATTCATTTAGTGGCCCATTCATTACCATCGATGGCCCATTCAACCCCATAGGTGGGGTTGAATGGGCCAAATTTCAAAATTTTTATTTTCTATTATAATTCATTATAGACAGGTGCTAATCCAACTTTTATGACTTTTTTAGATAGCCAGATAAGTAAAGTAACTAAAACATCAATTTAGAGTTAAAACAAATTGTTAGAAAAAATTACAAAAATTCAAAACCAAAAAGTGGCCCATTCATTACCACTCTCCCCTACACGTTTTCAAACCAGAAGGCAAAAAACGTATACCAAGTCCTCTTTCGCCATTTTGGGACACCAACGCTTAAACTGCTTTTTTGGGAAATAATGCTAGAATGATTTTCGAAATGGTCGATGGCTGATCTCTATGGCATAGCTTAGTATTCAGAGTTTACCCAGGGGTAGTCACCCCCTCCCCGAAAAAGAGGTGCCCCCAATTTTACAGAGCAATACCCCCCCCCCCCACAACAGAAAGATTTTCCCGTAGAAAAAAGCAAAAACCCCTTTCAAAATCGTCTGAAAAACTTCAACGGCGCACCTTGAGCTTTGAACCCCCCCCCCCCACACACACACACAAGAGCCATTTTGGGTGACCACAGCTTAAACCACTATTATTAGAATAAATTGCTTTAGCGTTTTCGAGACGGTCGATGGCTGATTTTCTGTTGCATGTCTTAACGTAAAGACACTATAGCAGAGCCTCCCCTCCCAAGAGACGGTGCCCCCCAAAATGTTAATGACCCCCTCCCCCTCCTGAAAAATAGAAAGAACCTGAACAGGAAAACAATTAAAATGCTTTATAGTACAATGCCTTAAAAATTTCAAATGTGCAATCTGTATCATGACCCCCCTCCCCCCAAACCGTCGTTTTGGGTCAACACTATTGTTAGAATAAATTGCTGGAGCGATTTTCGGGAAGTCCGATAACTGATCTCAATTGCATGTCTTAACGTTAAAACACTTAAGCTAGGGGTATCCCTCCCCCCGCCAAGAAGCCGTACCCCCAAAATGTTAATGACCCCACTTACCCGAAAAATAGAATGTACCTGTACAAGAAAAATAAAAGAAAAATCATTGTCATATAACGTCTTAAAATTTAAACTTTCCACTCTGTATTATGACACCTCCCCCCCCCAACCGCCATTTTTGGGCACAAATGCTGAAACCACTCTTCTTAAGTTAAATTGCTTTAACTTTTTCGAAACGGCTGATCATTGTTCTCTGTTGCCTATCTTAACGTTAAGACACTTTAGCAAAGGGTACTCCCCTCAAAAAGGCAGTGACAGCCCCCCCCCCCCCAATGTTAATAACCTCCCCCACTTTGAAAAATGGAATGAACCTGTCATGGAATAAAATTAAAAACCCTCATCATATTTTTAAATTGTCTTAAAAATTTCAGCTGTTCACTATATATCATGAACCCCCTTCCCTGACGCTATTTTGAGTCACCTCTTCTTTAAGATCTTGAAAGAAATTGCAGGAAGGATTTTCGGGTTGACTTATGACTAATCACTCTTGCCTGTGTTAAAAATTAAACACTTTAACTAGTGATACTTCTCTCCTCCCCCACCCTATCCAAAAATGACAATGTCAGAAGTATCACTAGTTAATGTATCTGATTTCTAACACAGTCATCGGTCAACCCGGACATCCCTTCCGCAATTTATTTCATCAATAAGAGCTAAAGCAGTGGTGACCCAAAATGGCGTCGTGGGGGGGTGGGGACATGATACAGAGTACAGCTGAAATTTGTAAGACAATATAATAAGTGTTTTTAATTTTATTCCATGACAGGTTCATTCCATTTTTCAAAGTGGGAGAGGTCATTAACATTTGGGAGGGGGGGGCTGTCACTGCCTTTTTGAGGGGAGTACCCTTTGCTAAAGTGTCTTAACGTTAAGACAGGCAACATAGAACAATCATCAGCCATTTCGAAAAAGTTAAAGCAATTTAACCTAAGAAGAGTGGGTTGGGTTCAGCATTAGTGCCCAAAACGGGCGATTGGCGGGGGGGGGGGGTCATAATACAGAGTGCACAGTTTCAATTTTAGGACGTTATATGACAATGATTTTTCTTTTATTTTTCTTGTACAGGTACATTCTATTTTTCGGGTGAGTGAGGTCATTAACATTTTGGGGGTACGGCTTCTTTGGGGAGGGGGAGTACCCCTTGCTTAAGTGTTTTAACGTTAAGACATGCAATAGAGATCAGTTATCGCGCTTCCCGAAAATCGCTCCAGCAATTTATTCTAACAATAGTGGTTCAAATGGTGGTGACCCAAAATGGCGGTTGGGGGGAGGGGGGGGGGTCATGATACAGATTGCACATTTGAAATCTTTAAGACATTGTACGATAAAGGATTTTAATTTTTTTCCTGCTCAATTTCTTCAGGTGGAGGAGAGGGTCATTAACATTTTGGGGGACACCGTCTCTTGGGGGGGGGGAGGCTCTGCTATAGTGTCTTTACGTTAAGACACAGGGGGGGGGGATTATGGCGCAAGTTGCGCCATCAAAATTTTGGGGGGGGGATTTTTTTAAACTAATTTATTTATTGATTTAAATTATTTATTGATTTATTTTTTTAATTTAAATTATTTACGAATTTTTTTAAATAAAAAGTATTCATTAATTTATTTTTAATTTAAATTATTTCTTTTATTTTCTTTATTATTATTTATTTATTTATTTCGCGTGCGTGTGTGTGTGCTTGGAATATCTGAAAGGGAAAAAAAGCGATTCTATTCTGCTCATAATTCGAACTTTTAAAAAATTAATAACGTATAAAAAATAAGTTATAAATATAAAAATAAATAAATAATATTTGAAAAATTTCTAAAATAAAAAAGAGGGGTAAAAACAAAAAACACAAGAGAGTTGTGCAAATTTTTGGGGGGTTATTTGCGCCATTGAGCTTGGGGGGAGGGGAATGGGCACGTCTGTTAAGACGTGCAACAGAAAATCAGTCATCGACCGTCTCGAAAAAGCTAGAGCAATTTATTCTAATAATAGAAGTTTAAGCAGTGGTGACCCAAAATGGCGGTTGGGGGGGGGGGGAGTTCAAAGCTCAAGGTGCGCCGTTGAAGTTTTTCAGACGATTTTTGAAAGGGGTTTTTGCTTTTTTCTACGGGAAAATCTTTCTGTTGTGGGGGGGGGGGTATTGCTCTGTAAAATTGGGGGCACCTCTTTTTCGGGAAGGGGGTGACTACCCCTGGGTAAACTCTGAATACTAAGCTATGCCATAGAGATCAGCCATCGACCATTTCGAAAATCATTCTAGCATTATTCCCCAAAAAAGCAGTTTAAGCGTTGGTGTCCCAAAATGGCGAAAGGGGACTCGGTACCCATTTTTTGCCTTCTTGTTTAAAAATGTGTAATTTGGAGCAAAATATAGCTCAGTGTCCTTCGATATCTGCGAAAATTCTTAAGATTTTTTTGAAGATGACTTCCGTCAGAATTCTGAAGAAATTCTTAAAATAGTTTGAAGATTTTAGGCTTAGCTGACTGTAAACTGCAGAAAATCTGAAGAATATCTGAAGTACAGTCGACGCTCGATATAACGACCGTCTCCGTCCTACAGAGAGCGGTCTTTATAACGAGTGGTCGCTATAAGAGGTAGAACATAGAGTATATTGGAAGACAGTCGGGTGGTTTCTCACCGGTCGTTATATTAGAATGGTCTTTGTAACGAGTGGTCGTTATAACGAGTGTCGACTGTATATCTAAAGAAAAATCTTGAACTTTGACCGTTCGCCACCATGCCTGGTCCCTTACCCGACCTGGCAGACCGGGCGATAAATTTGTGCCTATATATGTACTTTCTATTTATACAAAAAATTTTAATGTACCTTATGATGGCATTTTTTATGTAGCCAGCTCTTGGTCTAGAATATAGAAGGTTGAAACTTTACAAAATGAATGTTAAATTTGAGGTAAGTTGTTGCCGTAAGGTCAGTGAAGGACCTCAAAACAAGGCATTTTTGACGTTTTTCAGAATTTTTGAGGTCCAAAAACAGCTTGTACATTTGAGTTGCCCTGTCAAAAATAGTGTCGTTTGAAAGACCAGTGTAAGCACTTTAAAATAATGCATAAATAACCGAGGAAAGTTCAACGTGCTTTTAGTTGCGTAAGGCCAAAATATGAAAAATGTCATATTTCACCGATATTCAAACGGTCATAACTTCCTCTGCCAGCAACATATTGAAATATTTTTTTGCATGTCATACTCTAGTCTTTGTCTTAACAGAAGAGTTGAGTGCTTTGAGGCGAAATGTAAAAAAAATTTTTACAAAAAATGCACAGGAAAAAATACATTTTTTACATACATATTTCGGCCTTATGCAACTAAAAGCACGTTGAACTTTCCTCGGTTATTTATACATTATTTTAAAGTGCTTACACTGGTCTTTCAAACGACACTACTTTTGCCGTGGCAACTGAAATGTCCAAACTGTTTTTGGACCTCAAAAACGCTAAGAAACGTCAAAAATGCCTTATTTTGAGGTCCTTCACTGACCTTACGGCAACAACTTACCTCAAATTTAACATTCATTTTGTAAAGTTTCAACCTTCTATATTCCATATACAAAAAGAAAATTGGAGTTCAACAGTTCCTGGTAAGAGTTTTGGCTCATAGCAACTTCCATGTCTTGAAAATCCGCTTAATTTTTGATGCTGCACTCCTTTAGGGATCCATAAAAACTAAACAACTCAACTTTAGAGCAAAACATTCTGGATTTGGTCTTTCCATAAGATAATAAACATTTGGTAATTTTTTGGAACAAATCTGAGAGGTCATGAATCACCTCATTATGCTAGGCGTGACAGTTTCTCAGATTCTTGCTCTATGCGCCTTTTTCAGTTACACGACGATTTTAAATGGTCCCAGCACATTCCATAGCAAAATGATTACAGTATAGTATCATTCGTTTACGCGTCGCTCTAAAGATATATATTTCACTTATGCGCCGAATTTTCCGTAAAATGTAAAAAATTTAATTTATTTTCTTTAAAAAATAAGCATTTTTCTTCACTTTCCCCTTTAATATTTCGCCTTTATTGCTCACAGAAGGCCTTTTTTCCGCATGAACTAGAGTTCGGAGAGGGACAAATATCTCTTATGGATCGGTTTAAAGGAAACAGTTTGTAATTTTTCATGCTAAAATTTTTGTTTTCTCTTTATCATTGTAGTTGCGTTACAGTAATTGCCAAACCGTTGTAATATGTCCCTTTTCAATATGAACATTTTTATTCATTCTCACATTAAAAACTGTGTTGCGTTTTAGTCCTTTAAATAGGCTTTGCGGCGTACGTGATGGACGGCGTGTCCTCCCCGAGAATAGAACCGGGGACCTCTGTGGTAGAAACCCAGTGCTTTGGCCGCTGGACTAAAAGGCCTCGTAACCCGGCGGGCAAAGTTGGGTTATATGCTCTCTAAGCGTACGCCACAATACTCCCCTCCTAGTGAGGGAGCGGGGAGCGCGAGAGAGCGATTATGATCGAATTAGATGGTGCGCCAAGGAGCCACTCGTTCTGGCTGAAGTTGTGTGCGCAGGAGGAGTGAGCGATGCAGGCGAAGCGAGTGAGCGATGCAGGAGAAGCGAGCAGGTCCGCTGTTTGGGGGGGGGGGATACTGGACCTCTAGTACCGGGGCCCGGAGCTTTGGGGGCCTGTAAGGTTATGAACATGTTTTTCCAGTTTTAGTGTCAATAATTTCATCAAAAATAAGCTGTTTTTCAAAAAAAAAAAAAAAAAAATCTGGCTTCCCATTGCCGATTCTCAATATGAAATAATTACTAGTACAAACCCTAATGAATGAAACATGCTTGCGCAAAGGAAATTGCACCGCTTTTTAAAATCATCTGGCGATACAAATAACGTGAAAATAAAATCAGTTGCACACTTTCGTAACTAAAAAAAAAAGCGTTTCCGAAAAAAAAAATCTCTTTTTTTTTTTTACAATTTCAAATGTGCTGAAACGACGGCATAAAAATATGCAATTTGGGAAGGGGGTGCATGGGGACCCGGCACTAAAATTGGTACCGGGCCCCATCGCTGATAGCGGCGGCCCTGGAAGCGAGCGAGCGATGCAGGAGAAGCGGATCCTGTGTTGCGTGTGTTCATGGCGCCATCTGTTGTCCGAGTCACCAACTGCGACGTACGTGATGGACGGCGTATCCTCCCCGAGAATAGAACCGGGGACCTCTGTTGTAGAAACCCAGTGCTTTGGCCGCTGGACTAAAAGGCCTCGTAACTCGGCAGGCAAAGTTGGGTTATATGCTCTCTAAGCGTACGCCACAGCTTGTTCACTTATACGTCTCTCTCATTTATGCGCCTTTTTCTGTTGGTCCCTTGGGCCGGCGCATAAGTGAGAGTTCACTGAATAGTATCATATGAAGTATTTCATTTATTCTTTATTCAGGCATACAAATACGATGTCGCTAAAGTGACCAATTACTATACCCTTTCAACTATAATAATTTTACTTCAGCGGGTTGGAGTGAACTTTAATTCATTCAGTGGACCTAATTCCCATTTAAATACACGGGTTGATATCCCCCTTACTTTTCTATAGTCTTTAGCTCGAAAATGTGTTTTTCAAAAAGAGAAAGCTCTCGAATTACAGTCTCTATGCCCAAAAATTTCCCGGAAGAGTCCCTAAATCCTTTTATTATCCTAAATGTTGTCAGACAAACCCTAAAAGCAGTTGTTCCTATCAAGAATCATGGCATAAGCGGCGCTATTGAATTATTTTTAAGGGGCGTTTTTAAAAGTTTTTTTTTTTTTTTTCTTTCACGTGTGGCTCTCGTTTTTAGAGGGATCTTCGTGGAATTCTTGGATGATAAGTCTCCTCTTCTCTTGACGGTATTAAAGATAACCTAAATAAAGATGTTTTTAAAACATTAATTTCGAAACATTTCGGGAGAGTGTCCTTGCTAACGTTACTGCCAAAGATGGTATAAAGTAGAGATGGCTTAAATTTTCAATTTCGAAAATTTTCGGTGGGAGATCCCTAACCACTTTTTGTCTCTTAACGTCTCCAAAGAGAACACAAAATTGTGCATCTATATATTGAAAATCTTTCAGGGGAGGGCCTTTGAATTTTTACTTCTCAAAGATAACTTAAATGACACTTCAGTTCAAAAAAAAAAACTAATATTCTTTACTTTTACTCTATCATGAAGAAATATATCCTGAGTTGTGCTTCAGTGTCAAAATATTTCAGGAGAGATGCCCCGAGTCTTCTCAATTCCTTTAACGTCACTAAAGATAGCCTGAAATTGCGTGTTTGGAATTTAAGTTTCAGGAAGTTTCCCAGAGGAGTCTTGATCGTCCGACATCATCAAAGATAGCATTAATAATTTCAATTTGAAAAACGTCTTGAGGAAATCTAAAACTTCGTAATTTTCTATCTTTTCCAAAAAATTACAATATTTTAAAAATTTTAAAATTTCTATCTGTCTTACAGTAATAGCGAAAAAAAAAAGTTTGGGGGGGGGGAGGGGCTAAGCTTGATTTTATGGGCCCCCTCCGAAATAAAAACCTATATACGCCACTGCCCCGAGAAGACCCTTCAAACAAGCAAAATAGTTTTATTGGTACGCCGTTATTTAGTAATGATATCACCTATATGAGGGGAGGAGTTAAGAGAAGCAATAGTTTCCTCCCTGGTTTTAAAAAACTTTAGTATTCATATAGGCAGGGCCTGATTAAGATATCACGGGGCTCTAGGCCAAATACTTTTTTTGGACCCCCCATAATGAATCTTTTCAATTTTAAGCATGGGACGAGACAAATTTAGGCATTGACTACAACAATTTTAGCCATTTGGGGGCCCCTAAGTTGTGGGGGGCCTAGGCCGCGGCCTAGTTGGCCTGTTCAGTAATCAGGCCCTGCATATATAGGACTCTAAAAAAACTTACAAGATGCATTTTCTTGTGTGGTTTTTTTTTTTTTTTTTTTGATACAACTTATACAAACAAATGCGAACAATGGGGAAGGTATTAGCTGGTACCAAAACGACGGTGCTCGGACTGAGAATGACTAAAAAAGAAAATTTTGGCGGGATTACAAATT
>JAXGGA010024634.1:0-11755 GCA_038373865.1 Uloborus plumipes | reverse complement strand
AAATAATTAAATTTTTAGAATTTTTCCGGAGTTCCATTATCTATTATTCGGAGAACGGAGAACAGTATAACAAAAATTGAGCATAAAAATCTGCTATAAAGTTACAAAAAAAAAAAAAAAAAAACTCACCCAAAGCTAAACACGCTACAATTTTTGATTTTCTAACTTTGAGCCTCATGCGCGAACCGAAGGAGTCAACTTAGTTTTTTTTTTTATTATTTTTCCCGAATTTTGGATACCAAACCACAACTTTTGAGAGGTAAAGCGATTTCGAAATTAAAAAAAAAAAATCTATTTTTTCGACTCACCCTATTGGAGATCCTTGGAATGAGTGTAGCTTAGTTTAACTGTTCAAGCAAAATATATTTTTTCTCTGAGATCACAACATAGCTAGTCACACTATAGTCTCAAAACATCTCACCCTGAATTCGAACCAGTATTTCCGATTTTTCCAAACCTTAGCGATATTGCTAAAAATATTTTGTTGCATTTTTAAATGCAAACATTAAAAGCAAAATCTTCTTCACAACCAAAATAATCAAGTCGACCTCATTGTCTAGTGGTCAGATAAGTCTAACTGCGATAGGGAGGTTCCTGGTTTGAATCCCGACATGGACTTGAATTATCTCTCTCTCTTGTCTCCTTATTTGTGTGAATGTATTACTCTGTTAATGGTTGCCTGCCCTATAGACGGGTCCTTGTGGCGCGTGTGTGTGCTGTAAAATCGGTCTTCAGTCAAAATTGCGGTACAATTGGAAAAGTGAAGCAACGCACCTCATATCTACTACACTGCTACTTTTCTTAACAAAAGCATCGTGACGTCAGCGTGACGTTTGCGTGACGTTAGCCTATGAAAAACGAGCTAGATAAAACGTCACAGCCTACTTGGCGAATTAGAGGAAATCGCTGACTGCTTGTGAGCTCTTATTGGCTTCGCCCGTAGTGACGTTCAGTGTCAAGTTAAATTGCTTTCTAGTATATCCAACTTAGCTGGCATAGGACATCAACAGCAACAGCTATCATCTAGAACATACAAACTTAAATATGGAACACAAATTACATTTAAATGAATTGGATGCAAAAATGCACAAAAAACTTTTGATAAAGAATCTAAAACAACAATTTATTTTGGTTTCCAGAAGATAATTGAACACAAAGATTCAACTACTACTATGCCACTAACATTGAAAATTTAACGTTGCGGTGTCAATCGTTGCCAACCCAATAAACGGGTCCTTATGGCATGTGTGTGCTGTAATTCAGTTTTCAAACCAATTGGTTCAATTGGAAAGTGCAGCAACGCACCTCAAAACGCCAGCCTATCTGGCATAGGTCTACAACAGCTATCATCTACACAAAAATAAAATGTTGTTTTTACAGAAAAAATACTCGCAGACGAGGTTCCAGCTCAAAGCTGTAAACGGACTGAAATAAGCTCTCAAACCAGCTATTTTACAGTTAATTTCTATCAAACTATCAATTTTAGTTTATAATCATAAAATTAGCTGTATTGTACTGTAAAAAACAACAGTATGATACTGGCAACAGAGGTTCCGGCTTAAAACTGTAAAAAAATATATAAAACCCTGTAAAGACAGTAATAAACTGTAAATTTGCAATTTTAGTTTTAGCAATTTTACAGTTTGCTTCTGCAAAATTAGCAGTTTTATAGTTTATTACCGTAAATTTACTATAAAGTTAGCTGTATTATGCTCTAAAAACAATATTTATTTTTTACAGTGTATGGAATACAAACTCAAATAAGGTACAAAAATAATATTTAGAATAATCAAATGAAAAAATGCACAAAAAACTTTTGATAAAGAATCAAAAAACAATTTCTGTTAGTATCTAAAAAATTAGTGAACACAAAGATTCAACTGCTACTATGCCACTAACATTGAAAACAATTCAAGTGATATAAAATACAATGATTTAAAGTCAAATTATTTTTTAAACACTTCAAAGATCGTTAATTGTTTTGTTGATTATATTGTGTTACTTAACATATACTATTTTCAACTCGATAAGGGTAAGATGCTATTAAACTTTGTGCTATGATATAAAACCTCATATGCAAAAATTAGGCTAAGTATATAACTGAATGTCTGTTCATTATCAACTGCTTCATTTAACATTTTGTTTTCTTTCCTTAGTAGTATTACATTTTGATTTATTTACATTTTTTACTTTTTAGAGACTAGAAGTAACCAATATACACTCGGCCAAATATGTTGCCAAAGGAAAATAAGTATCTATTTCATGTTTTACAGTTTACTTCCTTCAGAAAAGAAGATAAATCATTCATTTTGAAAGTTCGTGGAAGAAAGAAAAAACAGGTTACCTTGAAGCCTTAATTTAATCGAAATTTCTTTGTAAACATCATGTTTTCACAATTTAGATGGTAGAGAAAATCCCTTGTTTGAGGTTTCTTCGACATGTTGAAAAGAGTTAGAATAATTTTATTACTTGATGCTACTTTGGATTAATAAATGTTTATTTATTGTAGGAAGAGGGTTCCCTTTAATGAAAAGTAGTTGGATAAATTAATAAGAATGTTCAGTTCATTTTCCTTATCTTTTATCACAAACTTAAGATAATGGAAGTCTAAACTACTGTTACGAAATAAATTTGCTGTGCAATTTTTCATTGGGTTACTTTTTTTTAGAAAAATAGAAAGTAATGAAGTTATTAAGTTAAAACACAACTAAATTTCTAAGTAGATAGCAACTAAAGGATGTTTTAGTTTCTGGAAAGGAGTACGATATATTCCAGAGATTTCATGTGGAAAAAAATAAACAATGTATCTTTTATTTAAAAATATATTTTTTTTAAACAAAATCACGAAAAAATCTTTTTTTTAATAAATTCTAGGCACATATTTGTAGTTATATGCCATATGCCCACTGGTTTTACTGGGTTGCTTACTGAATCCTTTAACAAACGAAATATTAATTTAGAATCCATAATGAAGTAAATAAATCCCCCCCTCCTTTCTTTTGTAAAAAAGACTTTGCATCATCAGGTGAAATAAAACTGAAGGGTCAGGGGGAAAAACCACGGTAGTCCACTTTTTGCTGAATTTAAACTGATGCTACCACCTGTTAGAAAAATAAGTGTAATTTCGTTTAGTATATGTAATATTCGTGAAAAAACGCTGTAGTCTATGTATTATTGTCATTTTAGAACAAGTATACTGGGGAAGTTTATGAGTTCGTAAAGTTTAAATTTCGTTTTTCTCAAAATGAATCAAATGTGACTACCGTGGTTTTTCTCCCTGACCCTTCAACTGTCTTTAAGTTCTAGTTCCACCTGCTGGTAAATCTTCACCCGCATCATTTGGAGCTTTACGAACTTTTCGACAACCACAATGGTGGTGATAAAATTAGTTAACGGCAACGCGTCCATTATTTTCTTCTACTGCCTATTTTAACGTTAAATCTGTACCTCAGAACAATACTTACGTAAGTCCATTTTTGTAACTTTTCAGGAGAAAGGAAAAACGATTGTCGGATGCATGCTAAGGATGGGATTTGCACTCTTTTAGTGCTACTAAATTATTGTGAAGGAATTTGTTTTAGAGAATACCGTTCTCATGGGTAGATGAGCTAATATTTAAAAAAGTGCCAATTTAAGTCCCAAGCGAGTTTTCACTAGTATTTCAATAACTAGTTAAAAAAATAATTTTACCCAGAAAGAAGATAAGTTTTGCTTTCATTTCATCTAATAACATCACAAAAAAAAAATTCTTCAGAAAATATTGTTTTGATACATCAAAAATCAGATCGGTAACGTGTCCCAAGTAGCAAAGCTTAGCATGCAAACAGGTCATGCGCACTTTCTAACTTCCGAAAAAAAACGCACTTGCACAAAAAACGATTCTATTTTTACCTCTTTGTTAATATTTTACTTCATTTTTGTTTTAATCGATTCCTGATTTTCTAGCCGATGCAAAATAAGCGTGTTGCTAGTTCTGCCGTCAGAGCGGTAGTAATAACTTCCGATTTATGTTTAGGCTCCCAAAATCATTTCATGCACCTATACCACGTGATACTGAGTACCTGGTGGGATGTTTTATCGCATCGTAATTAAAAATTTGCATTTCTGCATCTAAAATTGTCGGAAAGATTTTTCAAAGTGATTTTATAAAATATGTGTCATTTAAGTCATCAGATCGGTAACACGCGCTAAAATGCGCAGTTTTTATTATTTTAAAAATTACTATATATATAAGTATAGTCCTTTATTACAAGTGAAAAAACCACGGGTTTGATTTTGGTTTAGCGCGATCGACGCGGGAATGTAAAAAAACTTAGTCAGTTTGTCAGATCGGTAACAGTCACAGCGGTAACATTGAAAAACAGCGAATATGTTACCGAACTAACTCACACGTTTCAGAATGATTAAAAAGCAAAAATCGCAGGTTTTAGCCATATACATTGAACATTTTTGTTCTTAAAAAATGAAAAGCAATTAGTTTTAGTACAATTGCTTATTTGTGGTTTGTATGACCTGACAATAGAAGTTCGTAAAATAAGAAAAATGGACACTGCAAAAAATAAGTTAATTAATTATTATTATTTTATTTATTTATTTTTTTTTTGGTGCTTCAATTTTTCATACCTTCGCTAAATAACTAGATAATAACTAGCATGGTAAATTTGATATTCTGATCAAGAAATTAAATTTCCTGCAACTAATTAAAGAAAAGCAAGCAGCAGAGTTGTGTATTGAAAAAGTTGAAGTTGTGTGTTGTTTCAAAACAAAACAAATGTATTATGAGCTTGGATTTCCTAATCTTATAATTTATTTTGTCTAAAAACCTTATCGCTCATTTTTATTTCCAAGAAATGCTTTTTTATAAAGAAATTTAATTTTTTAGCTAATATGTATATATATTTTAATATAATTATCTTAATTCTGTTTTAAAAATGCAAGGAAATGATATCATTTTTAGAGATGTTAACGAAGACTGAAAGCATAAACTCAAATATGTAGCTCATATTAACATCAGATCTGTAACACTCATCAGATCTGTAACGGCTTAAAAGTGAGTAATCTAAGGAGGGGGTAAATAACTTCCTTGACCTCCCCCCTTTTATTTTCTTGCATTTAGAACCAATTTAGACTTAGAATCCAAGATTAATTTTTTTCTGCAAAAAAATTTTTTTATCAGAAAACTCCAACTTCAATTTGGCACTTTTCTAAATATTGGCTCAGATGCAGAATAAGATTCTACATACAATTCACTAATGAAGTAAAATTCGCCATTTTTGGGCTTACTTCGTTCTGGTTCTGAGGTACAGAACTACTCAGGCACATTGAAAATAGCGACCGAAGAAGAAATCTTCGGATTGATCAGCGACTGCGTCTACAGTGGTGCCAAGCCAGATCAATGTGGAATGTCACAGATTGGCAAAAAGTTGTGTTTAGTGATGAGTCTCGGTTTGTTTTAGGGACTGATGATAACCGTGTATCGGTGTGGAGGCGCCCAGATGAGCGGTACAATTCCTCCCACACTGTTCTACGTCACACTGCCCGCATAGCCGGTGTAATGGTCTGGGGTCCATATCCTATGATAGCCGGTCCAACCTAATTGTGATGTGTAGAAACTTAACCGGCCAACGTTACGTTGATGATATTCTTCAACCCCATGTGGGACCTTTCCTAAATGGCCTCCCAGGGGCAATTTTCCAGCAAGATAATGCTCGTCCGCATACAGCAAGAGTTGCTCAAGACTTCCTGCGTCATTTTCACTCTTCCATGGAGGGCCCGCTCCCCCCGATTTATCCCCTATAGAGCATGTGTGGGATCAGCTAAAACTTCAGATGCCATCGTGTCACTCTGTGCTTGATTTGGAGTTGGCTGTTACAAATTTGTGGGCCCATCTACCTCAGGACAACATCAGGCGTCTAATAAACTCAATACCGGACCGTGTGGTGGCATGTATTGCAGCTAGAGGTGGTCCAACGCGCTATTGAAGTTGCTCTGTATTTGTGTCCTTGCACACCCTGTATTCGTTCAATTGTCTTGATTTTGAGATCAAGTGAATCTCTCATCTGTATCATTATGTGTATTAAATTTCATTTCAATCCTATGCTTTCTTCTTGGGTCGCTATTTTCAATGTGCCTGAGTGTATTTCGAAAGAAGATTTGACCAATTAATGTTTGTTACCTTACATAATTTACTAATCATTTTAATCCGAATTAGACAGATTATGAGAGTATCTGGTGTGTGTGTGTGTATGTTACTTTCTAACGTTATCATTAATACCTGTTAGTACGCACATATTTCCGAAAAATGTGTTAAATTTAATTATAAATGTTCTGCATAAGTAGTTAAAGGATATAGTTCTTCTTTTTACCTCATTTCGGTTTTCAAATTTAGTTGGAGTGCAGAACATTTGCTGCAAGAAGGTTGTATGCTGTTAGGTAGGAAGGTTGTATATGTGGGTAACATGCAGCCCATAGGTTGTATGTATGTCACTACTGTATTAACAGGCTAAACTAATGCGCTATATGAGTTTTGATTGCGGAGAAAATTCCGATTCAACATAGCATAAATATTAAAAATAGCCAAGTTGATAATAAATGTTTCAAATGTTACGGGCCTCCAGAGTCATAGTGGCTATTTAATCTGTACACATACATGTTATTATTATTTTTATTATTTTTTTTTTTTTTTTTCAGAAAACAATTTCTCACTATTGGATATAAAGCTTGGCTGACCGACAAATTACTTCTCTTTAATTAAGTAAAACAAATGACAAGTTATGCTATTTTAATATCAGAAATAGTTTATACTTATGAATATTTGTTCTACAAAACCGTCTAGCATTTTTTGTGTTCGTCTATGTTTGTAAAAACATTATACCTGAACAATTCATGTTCGATATGCGACGAAAAATAAAGGTTATTAAATACGAACAATTAAGAAAAAGCTCATTTTTTTCCAAATAAAAAAAATATTTTGTACATGCCTGATAAGTTAAAAATATAATGAAACAGAACCTTTCACAAAAAAACTTACCCTAATAAATTTAAAATAAAAGTTTAATTAATTAAAAAAATCTTTTACAACATTATAAAGAGATAAAGATAGTCTTAGACACCCCCCTTTGAAGATGCTTTATTCAATCATTTAAAATTAAGTAACTTTATAACTTTAAAAATAAAAAAAAAATATATTATATTTAGGGGGGGGGGTATAAATAATTACTATAATACGCTCTATTCTAAGAAATGAACTGTTATATCCAAGGCTACAAGTAAACAGTTTTAATGAGTTTCCGGTTTTAACGACTCAAAAATATATGAAAAGAAAGAAGAAAAATTCCGGTAAACCTTTGCGTCTTTTTTTTGTCTTTAAGGCAGCATTTATACATAGGAACATTGTTTTAGAAGGCAAATATGGATATAATTTTTTAGAAAAGGATTCTTACTGTAATGTTAAAAATAAATAATATTGTCTGAAAAAGACAGATAAAAACTAGTTTCACAAAGTAGCAAAGACAAATGAACTTTTGAAAAAAGCTAGTTTAAATTGTGTTTTATAATTTTTCCGAAGCCCTTTTTTTCCGCTTCCCTTTTTTTCTTCCTTGCCGTAGTTTGTCTAGTATGGCGTAACTGGAAGAAGAAATGACTAACTATTCTTGCACTTTTTTTTTTCAGTTTTGATTACAATTATTCTCAGAACGCGTTTTTTTAATTATTATTTTTTTAAGTTAATTACTGCAATACATCTTCACGCTTGGATTAGCTTTCTTTTTTAAGAGTGAGTACATTAATCATTAAACGTAGCTTTAGCTTCGTAAGCAACTTAGAATTTGAAGAGTTATTTTTCATGGTCAACTTCTATAAATCATTTTTTCGCATCGTTTCTAATCAACGTACTTCAAGTTTTATAAAATATGTTTTCCTCTTATAAATAACTGAAGACATTTTTATGTGACGTAATTGCGTTAAATATAGCTTATTTACGAAGCTCTTTTTTTTTTTTTTTTTGTTTATGGGATCATTCTATGAACACATTGGTTGCCATTTTGTATGCATAAGGGTCGTAGCATTCTTCGTTATAGTAATCTAAGTTTTGGCCACTGATGTGTATTTGCATAATTTAACGTAGTAAGCATTTTTTTTAGCATATAAAGCGCCGAAACATACAGAATTTGACAAAAAAATTTTGAGAAAAAAAAACAAAAAAGCTTTATGATAAATAGTTTTACTTCGTCGAGTAGTGGACAGTAGTTGCATAACGTAAATAGAGGTTAAGGCGCAGAGCGTTGGTATTTCCGAATGAGTCTTTCAAACTGTAGTTTTTATTCACAAAATTTTCATCAGAGTTATATTTTCGTTTCTTTCTTATGCGGGAATGTGGGACAAAGTGAAAGAGTTAGGATAACTTTCCTGTTTTAAAATGAATAAATTTAAATTTTTGCTGAAATTTATTGTAAATAAATAAGGAATATTGTAATTTTAATGCAACTTGCTTTGAAACATTATTTTTAATTTTTAGCAGTTATTTTGAACCTTCAAAAAAGGGTAGAACATTTTAAACTCAAAAATCAATATGGTAAAATGACAAATATTATACACTGGCGGAAAAAAAATCCCAACACCAAGAAAAAATTGCCGTAGAGCAATAAAATTTGGGTAATGCAATTGTCTAGTTAACATGTTTAATTGATTAAATGTACAAGATCACTGGCTAATTTAAGCTCAAGAAAATGCTGTGCAAATGTGAAATTATGTTAATTTAATAGAGGGTGTAACCTCCAGAATTTTGAAGGCAAGCCTGCAAGCGTGCATGCATTATGTCATACATTTGCCGAATTTCAATTTGTGGTATGGAGTGCCATGCTTGTTGCACTTGCTGTGTCAATACTAGGACCGTCATTGCTGACTATGGTTGATGCTCGAGGTGCCATCCCATGATATCCCATACGTTATCAATTGGAGACAGACCTGGGGATTTTGCAGGTCATGGTTGTAGAGCACATTGCGTTACAGCAGCGATGTGAGGGCGAGCGTTATCCTGTTGGAAAACTCCCCCTTGAATGCTACTCCATGAAGGGCTGTACTACCAGACTAACGACAAATTTTCAGTCAGTGAGTTTGGGATAACCACAAGAATGCCCCTGCTGTCCTAGGAAATTGCACCAGAGACAATAACTCCAGGTGTGAGTCCCGTGTGTCTAGGCCGTAGACCGCTTGGATGCAACTCAAAATTTGGCT
Source organism: Uloborus plumipes (assembly GCA_038373865.1). Taxonomy (NCBI): domain Eukaryota; kingdom Metazoa; phylum Arthropoda; class Arachnida; order Araneae; family Uloboridae; genus Uloborus; species Uloborus plumipes. Next base: position 2,521 of record JAXGGA010024634.1, on the reverse strand, counting down.
CAACTCAAAATTTGAAGGCTAAAGCCTTTAGCCTTCAAATTTTGAGTTGAGCCGCACCATAGTTTGCGGACGCTCGCTGGTAAGATAAATTCATTTTATCTACCAGTTTGTTGGCTATCTTAGCTACGATAAGAGGATTTTTGCCTCCGGCTCGATCATTGGCTATTCCTAACTGAGGAGCCCATAATAAGGGCGAAACTGCAGTCTTAGGATGCTATATGATCGAGCTGTGGGTGAATTTGCTACTTGCTTGTTGATAATTTTAAAAGCTTAGTTTATTGTTCTTGAGATTGTGACGATGTTTTTCTTGATAAAGATCGCAATAAAATCGTTACAGAACACACTTTACAACGGTTATGTGCTGCAATCTGCTAGTAATGAATTGAAACCATACCAAAGAAATAATTTAACACAATTATGTGGTTGAATTGCTCATATAAAAAAAAATTCAGACACACTTTTTGGACCGTCCCTAAAAAGGGACACTAGCATTAATGGGTTAATACTAAAATAAAATTCCCAGTGTGTATTCCTCAGATGTATATGAGCATTTAATGCCTGTAAACACAGAAATTGGTAGGCTCAAAGGAATCTGAGGGTGTCAAGTTTCGAACGTCAATTCTAATGTTTTGCCGTGCTACCTTAAATAAATAAATAAATAAAATAAGTTCAAATAATTTTCTGACTGTTAGCTCAATGATTACTTGCATGAACTTTTATAACACTCATAATTTAGAAATTTGAAAGTTTTAAAATTTTTTATCTCAAATGGTTAGTTACTAAACGCCAGGGATGTAAAATATTTTTGTGATTAACATTCGAATGTCAAACTTTTACTCCATAGTGTGCTGAAACTTATGCCTATTTTAGACTACATTAATTCATTTATTGTATCATCTCACGTTTTATAAAAGGTATGCACAATCTCGGTTTCCTTTTTGTAACAACATTTATAAACAACCAACAATTGAAGGAAATTACGTACAATGACAAAATTACTATCCCCGCTCTCTCTCTCTCTTTTTTTCTGCCTTTATTTACATTTTTTTATATATTTTTTTGGCTCTGTGCAGCTAGAATGTCAGGTAGGCTTCTGATAAGAAGCAAATAAATGCGATACCAATGCAATTTTCTCCAGCCTCTCTTCAATCTTTTAAAATTACACGAAGAAACTTTTGCCCCAATCTATCCTAGCTTTCAATTTTTGTTAAATTCAAAGTTCTTCACATACCGTTTATTTCTGCTAACGAGGCAATAAGAATTGAAGACGAAACGAATTGTCTGACTCCAATTCTCTCACGTTGAGAAAAAACCTGATGCTGGCGCCGATAAAATTATCTCGAAGGTTTATTTTATGCTCCTTTTTATTGCTTTCATTTGCAGTTAATACACAGGGATAAAAAGTAATGCTAATATCCCTTCATACATAGGTATACTTTTTTTCAGGCAATCAAACTAAAATATTTTAAAATGCAAGCCATATTCTTTTGCTTCTGATCAAGCTTTTTTTTTTTTAAATTCTGAATTGGGTTTGATTTTTTTTTTAAATCAATGTTTTGCTTAACATATTTTTTTTATTACAAAAATGGCAAAAACGAAGAGATAAATAAGATGTTTACATATTAAAAATAGTTCTTTATGAAATGCATCATTAATTCTGCAGTAGAAAGTACAATATCTGCAGAAGTGGGTTCTTGAGTTTGTGAAGTTTTTTTTTTTTTTTGGTAAATATACGCTTTCTTTTCAGCCCAAACCGAACATATAAATAAAGCTTAAGTACACTAGACGGCAAAAATTGCAAAGTGACACATGGCCAAAAGTATTTTAAGTCGACAATTTGAATTGAAAAATGATTTAATATGTTTATGATTTTTTATTGTTGATGTATTAGTTTGTTTATTAATGCAGATTATCTACAACAAAAAAGAAGCTTATCGCTTAAACCTTTTTCAAATTATCATAATTTTCACTCTTTCCTCTGTACCTACCAGAACTCATGGTTTCACTGGTTTATGGGGCTCTAAAGAGCGCTGTATTTTTTTTTTTTTGATCCGAACCAGAAGCCGAGCAAGCACCCAAGGACGAAAATAATCCTTGGTCCTTGGGTTTTACAAAGGACCACCTTTTAATGCCCCCAAAGGTATGAACTCACTTGGAGGAATTTGTGACTACGAGCATTTTTAACGTCCCCAACCACAATTAATAAAGACGGTGGATCTTTGATTAGTTAGGATCGAATCCGGGACCCTCCGGTTGTGAGTCCGACAGCTTACTGATCCGGCCACTGCGGCCTCGAATTCACTTACTGTAAATTATCTGTTGTATTTATCCCAGAACTTCACATTATGAACTTAATCCAATTAGCTCAAGGAATGGTTGTGATATCCATTGGTATTGAGGAAAAAAATGTTTCGCTGGTAGTCCATTGAAGAAAAGTAACAACGTTTTTCAGAAAACAGTTAAATTAAATATTAAATTACATGATTATTTCTTACTCATAGTTTCTCCCGAATAAGTAGTA
>JAXGGA010024633.1:0-11756 GCA_038373865.1 Uloborus plumipes | reverse complement strand
GTTAAAATCAAATTCGAACAAATTACCAACATCACGCATTATCGCATTCGTGTAAAGCTTAAGACCTCTCCTGCTCTTGTTCACGCTCACCGTCACACCGTTTGTGACAATTTTTTAGAAATGAAACCCTTGGGCGAGTACGAAGCCAAACTTGCAGCTTCACGGCAACCCCGCTTCTGCTTGTAACCGGTTGTCCTATTCGAACTCGGCTGTTGTCGCTACTCTGAATACTACGTATTCATATAGGACTCTAATGACGCCACAGCATGCCAGAAAGAGAGACAGGTTTCCAAACACCGTCTGCTAAGGTGAATTCAGCATAACTGTCAACGCTAAAGTGTGGTAAGTAGCAATATTTATTCGTTCATTTCATCATTTAAAATGTTTCAGATTTGTTTTTTAATGTTTTGAAAGTATTCTCGGACTATGTAAATGCACCATTAATGCATGTTTGCTTCTAATTTTCGTCTGTAAACTGCAGAAATATTTGAAAATACATAGGCCTATAATGTCTTGCTAGCAGACGACGCCGCGTTACGTGATCAACATATATTCGTTTATTTTGTCATTTTTTGTTCTGATATTGTGTTTTAAGTGTTTTGAAAGTATTTTCAGGACATATTTAGGCACCATGAAATGAATGCATGTTTGCTTCTAATTTTCGTCTGTAAACTGCAGAAATATTAGAAAATACATAGTCCTATAATGTCCTGTTTGCAGACATCGAGTTGTTAGGTTATCAATATTTATTCGTTTATTTCGTCATTTTATGTGCTGCTGTTGTGTTTTTAATGCTTTAAAAGTATTCTCATCGTATTTGCACTGCATTGTCACATATTTTCTTCTTATATTTGTTTGTATAGCGCAGGAAATAAAAAATACATAGTTCTATATTATGCAATTTTTTCGTTCACTTTGGCACCTGGTGCTGCTAATGCTCAATGTTTTAAAAGTATTCTCAAATCATGCATACACGTTATCTTCATATACTTACTTGAATCATATGAAAATTATTAAATATATTGACCTTTATTGTAATTCGTGCTACTATCTGAGTTTTTGAATTCTCTCATATTTTGATGCTTTCATTTTGTAGATTAAAACATCTAATTTATTTTTTTATGCTTTCATTTCAAAAGCATTTAATTTTTTTTTATATTTTGAACCAAATTTCCTTAAAAAGAAAAAAAATATATGTGGAATGATTTAGAAAAACTTTGGATTGTGTATTTTTTTGATTTTAAATTCAGTTATTGGCAAATATTGATGTAGAAAGAAGGTTTTCTTGTGGCTAAAAAGTCAATCTGACTTTGAAAATAGCAAATATACTGTCGTCCCCGGTTAATCGGGTAAAGGATAAACGAATACCCCGCTTATACCAATAAAATATCTCGGAACCGATGCCATAGACGCAATGTTTAAGATCCCCACTTAATCGAATACCCCGTTTAATCGAATAATATTTCTTGGAACCAACAGTATTCGTTTAAGCGGGGCCGACAGTATATACTGATACAATATTTCCATTTTTTGGAGATCATAACTGAAGATTAAGAAATTTTTTTGTATTTGCTCATTTTATGCATAAATTACATGATCATTACTACTATAAAATAAATTACTAATTAAGCATTACTTCAGTTTGTTAAAGGAAAATATTCAGAGTACTTTTTTTTTTTGAATGTACAAATCATGCTATATCACTTGAAAGAAAAAAGTTGATGCCTGGTGTACAGCCAGCTGAGTTGATTTGTATAGCCTGTTTTGTTTAATATTAAGAAGCAAGCAGCTTTATAAATGTCGTGAAAAATTTGGAGCTGAATGTTCATAAATAGGTTTTTGAAGAAGTTGCATCTTACAAAAGAAGCACCAAGTAATGGCAAGTTATTGGTTTTAACTTTTCCGTATTTTCCAGTCCGATTTAAAAAATATTTTGTAATTTTATGTGTCCTTACCCATGGAAATCATTTTAATATGAAATACGGCACTCTGGTTAAAAAAGATTAGACATGGATGATGTAGAAAATTTTTTGGACAGTTGCATTGTATTTCAACTCAATACTTGTATTGTCCGTTCAAATTTAGAAGGCACTTGGAGTGGAACTGATCTAAGTTTGAAGCGGGGGTGTTCGGTGAGCAAAGTTCCGTGCGTGTAAATAAAGCAACCTTAAATTTGGCGCGGTTTTAAATTTCTGGAAAAATTTAAGTGTTTTTTTTTTTTTTTTCTCGCTTCGCTTATCTATGTTTCGCACGTGTAAATGAGACAACCTTCAGCTTGGCGTGGGTTTGAATTTGTTTAAAAAAAATTAGTGCTCTTTTTTTTTAGGCTCTTGCTACGCTCATCTACTATCTACTCACGTCTTAAGCTTTTTAAAAACGTCTGCGTTTATCGCAAAATGTCAGTAAAAGGGAAAATTATTCATTCAAAAGAAAGGGAAATAATAAATAATGTCACTAAATTTTGTGAAAATGAAGCCAGAGCAGGGGAATTATTGATTCCAATTTCCCAAGCACAAAAACGTGCTGCTACAGCCACTGGCGTTTCAATGCGAACAATACAAAGAATAAAAAGTGAAGATGTGACTACAAGTGGACAGTTGTCTTCTCCTGGAAAAAATCGTAAACGTTCTGTTGCAAAATTGGACAATTTTGACCTCTGTACTCTGCGAAGAATCGTGAATGAATTTTACGTAGGTAAAAAAATTCCATCCTTATCCCGCTTACTCCCTGTGGTAAAGCAAAGAATAAACTTCCCATGGAAAAGATCAACCTTATGGAAATATTTACGTGTTGCAGGTTTCCGCTATAAGCGATGTAGAAATGAGCGGCAAATATTAGTTGAAAGACCTAATATAGTTGCATGGAGATTTCGTTTTCTCAGGAAAATGAAAAAAATTCGAGAAGCGAAAAGGAACATTGTCTACATAGATGAAACGTGGCTGGACAGCGATCTTTCTTTCAAAAAATGTTGGACCAACGAAAAAATTGGCGCTACCGTCAAAGATCGAGCAGGCCATCGCCTGATCGTTGTCCACGCTGGATCCGAATCCGGTTTTGTTCCAAACGCCGGGTTAATATTTAAAGCTGGATCGGCATCCGGAGATTATCACGGGCAAATGAACTTTGATAATTTTAAAAAATGGGTTGTTGAAAAACTGCTGCCAAACATTCCCCTGCATTCAGTAATCATCATGGACAATGCGGCTTATCATTCGAAAGTGCAGAATCCTGTACCAACTAAGAGCTCAAGGAAAGATAAAATGTTTGCCTGGTTGCAGGAAAACCAAATTCCACATGATAAAAAAATGCGGAAAGTTGAGTTAATGGAGCTTATTACAGCAAATGCAGGTGTCGAAAAAAAATACTGCATTGATGAAATTATAAAACAAAAGGGACATGAGGTTTTAAGACTTCCACCGTACCACTGCGATTTGAATCCAATCGAATTAATTTGGGCGGACGTTAAACGTTATGTAAGAGATAACAATGTGACTGCGGATCTCAGTTTGGAGCGCCTAAAAAATCTTGCATCAGAAGCTATAGAAAACATTAAAGATGACAGGTGGGGAAAGCATTGCAAACACATTGAAAGTGTCGAAAACAAATACTGGGAAAACGACAGTATTATAGAGGAAGTTGTTGAAAGTGTTTCTTTTACCATCGGTTCTGATTCTACTTCAGATAGCAATTTCAGCAGCGATACCGATAGTTACGACGATGAATCTAACTAGTATATTTAAATCATGTACCTGCTATTATCTTTGTTTCGTTAAGAATATCCACTGATAATTTCCATTTAGGAATAAATAAAATGAAATCAGTTTAAGCTGTCCATATCAGCGTTTAATAAATTGAATCTAGAAATCAAAAATGGAATGAAAATGCTTTACATTCACTTTTGTAAGAAATAGCTTACAGCAAGGGTGCTTTCGTTTTATTTCTCAAAAGAATTTTTCATATCGAAAGTTTTATTATGTTTTAGTTTTAAAAATCAATTTTGAATTACAAGTTGATATTTTCAATATTGTATACATTTTTCGTGCGGAAATAACGTACCAGAATTATTCATTTCTTTTGACTTATGTTATTTTGAATAAATTTTGTTTAACTCAACTTTGTGGCAAACTATTTTAGAGTACATACAGATTGAATAATAAGGGTACATATGAGAAGGAAGGGGGAGGGGGCATGAATCCTCATATAGAAATTCTAATTAGCTCAGAGTATGTTACCTTGAAACGCTTAGGGGTTGCTTTCTTTGTGATAACTGGCGTGCCTCTCTCTTTTTTTCCTGGAGGGGGGGGGGGGGTGTTCATGCCTCTCGCTTGTGCATGCATACAGATATTACTATAGATATATATATATGAAGGGCTCGGGTGTAAATAATGGTAAGTAGCATTTCAAAAAATCAAAACTTTTTTTTTTTTAATTTGGAATTTTTGCTTCGAGAAATTACTGTAGCAAGTTTTTTCTATTTAAAAAAGGAAGTCGGTACATTTACATTTTTACAAGTGACTTTTGTTTCTTTTATTTGAGACAAAACGTCCTTTCGAGTTTGTCAGATACCATTATTTACGCCGAGCCCTACATATATACATATATATATTGTATATGGGTACTAACTATTATATACAAAATCCCAGGTTATACACTGTGCGGATATACATTCAAAGACCTAAAGTAATTACAATTTCAAGAAATGCTGAAGACATTTTTTAGCCCCCCTCCCCCTCCTCCCCCCGTTTGGCAGGAACACACGCAGGGAATGATTTCCTCGTTCAGAATAGAATTTAAATATGAAAAATAAAAGAAATTGGAAAATACTAAAAAATCAATCTGAAATAAAACCCATGCAATCGACTATTAAAATTGAGATTATGCCTTTGAATTTTGCACGAATATTAACATTCAGAAATATTTAATCATCTGTTGTACGCTATAAGAAGTGGTTTTAGTTTGTATGCTCCGCTTCAAAATCATAAGTTCATTTTCAGTGCCGACCTGAGAGATGAGCCCCTGGGGCGAATGTCCACCCCCCGCCCTAAGAAAGTGGATTACAGCACTTCAGTCAGCAAATGACGCTTTTTTAAAACATATTTGATTCCCTTCTGCCTCTGACCAACACAAGTAAAGCACTCGCCCGCCCCCCCCCCCCCGTCATATTCTCACGCTATGTTAGATGAACATGGGGCTATAAAATGCTTTCATATTTGCAATAATATGTGTAATGTCACACACTTCCTTGTTACAAGCTGTTAAGAGTTCATGACACGCCCCCCCCCCCCCGCCCCCAACCCATCAAGAGCAAACCCTCATTTCAGATAAATAATGTTCAGAAATAACTTTTGCTTGCTGGAACATATATCGTTAACTCTATACGGCACCCTCATTGCCATGCCCCCCCCCCCTCCACTGACGAGCTGTTAATCGTTTCTTCATATTCGAGTAATTAAAGTTTGTGCCGTAGCGTTATTTCCATAAAAATAATGAACAAAATCGTTTTTTAAATAGTATTCGGAAACTTAAAAACTTACTTCAAAGAAAAATAAGGTTAATTTTCACATTAGTTAGAAAAAAGGCCAAAAAAGAAGAGGAAACGTTGTTCTAGCAACCTATTCAATTGTATTTTTCAAAGCCGCATTGGAGTGCAAAGAAACTGGGTTTCTTTTTTTTTCTTTCTTTTTTTGAAGTCTCCCATCCAGCGCGATAATGATAGCCAACTAGCGCTTTTTCTCAGCACTGGTCAGAACCCTCATACCCTAAACAGCGGTATAGAGTCGTCCGGTCTTACGTCACGGAGGCGGGGCCACGCGCCAACTTAAAATGAACAAACAATACTACAGCATTGTATTTCAACTTGTTTCCCTTTAAATTCTTAAATATAGACCTGCTTAACGCATGTAATTAATTTCTCAATTAGCCCGTAATGTCAATTCTACCCCCCCCCCAATTTTTTCTCTGTTTAAGACTTATTTCATGTATTAAAAGTTGTTACTCTAGTCAAGGCTACACTAGATAGCGTTTTATACAGGCTTCTTCATTTGATCAAAATCTTTGGGATAAAAACGGAGGCCTGTCTCCAGCGACATCTATCGAATTTTGTGGTAACTAACATTATAAACAAATCAGATAATAAAAGACAAAATTAAAAGTTAATTTGTTGGCGACCATTTTACAATTTGGCATTCAATTCTATTTTATTATATTTTAACGTCATTTAATAGCTCGTTCGATTTGTTGGTTTATTCTGCATTTTAACGGCTTGTTTTAATTCGTTAGCGAATTATTATTCATTTTAATTGATTCTAATTATTAATCAACTATGAAACGACACTGGCACCGCAGAGCGATAAATGGCGATTTTGGAACGATAGTTCCATCAAAACTTTTGATGAGTTCAGATGGTCAAATTAATTTATTTGGCGATTTTTTTACATTTTAATGGACATTTTGGAATGACTATGGCACTAATATCTTGAAAAGCACATCAAGAATTGGTTCTCCGTAAAGCTTTTGAGAATATTTCAATAACCGAGATCTTTGGTAGTATGTACGTTTCAGTTATAGGTACGTTTTTTTAACTTGGCGATGTATTTTCTTACCGCCTAAGCGAAGATTAAAATTTTAAGCTTGCATGGTTGCTTCTTTTCTCTTATTTTGCATTTTAATTTAAATTTCAATGATAATAATGGCTCGATATATTTATTAAACTTATTATGTTACATGCTAATGGAGCTTTTGAAGTTGATTTGGCGAGTTTTTTAACAAGAATTCTCACATTATTTCGCAGCTTTTTTTTCAGTTGGCCCATTATTTTACTTTCAAGTATTAAACGTATGTGTGAAATTAGAAACAAAAAAGGGAAGATTTCGGTGATTGGAAGTCTGGTTATCTTTCCCTATTGGCGTTAAATCTTTGTGGCCAATTTATGAGCGAGGGAAATACTTCCTTCGCAAACATAAACTAAAGAGCAACAAAATAAAGTAATTATCGCCAAAAATTTGGCAACCACACCAGATTCCCAATTATCGAAATGTTATCAATGTGTGAAATTTAACATAAAAAGAACATTACCTTTTAATGTTGTGTAAATGAAAACAAAATTTTTCAGTTGGTCGTCGTAATATTGTAGTTTTTTATATTTTTTTCGTACTTGTATTGCTCTTTAGTACCAAGCGATTATACATGCTCATTTCGTTGTTACTAAAAAAATTAATATATTTTGTAGTCAATCGTCTTTTCGTTGTACACCATCGTTTCATTACGGTAAATTTCATTCTGGAGTATCAAAATGAAAAAATGAACTGTCTCGACGAATAGATTCGCCATTTATCGCTCTGATGCGCCAACGCCATCAAAATGAACATCTGAACTTTTGCGTAGCAATTAAGATCGTGTGAGCAACAATAATGAAGCAAAATAGTAAATAGAACAATATTATTTCATTGCTACATTTTTATTTATCGGCTGCGAAGAAAAGCGTATATTTTATTAATGCAGAAATGTCAAAATTGAACGCCATTGCTATATGTTGCTAATTTGAAGAAAGTAAACAATGAATGAATGTCGTAAGACTGAATCATGAGTTGCGACCAACTTTACCTGAAAAGGGAATTTATTTCCCCTAAAAAGCAGTACTAAGAGGGCCTTCGGCATCAATTCACTCTGTACTCCACTTCAGTTAACTATGTCAATATTTTTTAACCCTAAAAGATAGGATAAACATCACTTTTTACAGCAGAAACAACATGCTAAAAAATGTAAACAAACATTTGGGAGGTCCTTGTTCAGCGCTCTCTAGCGGGCAAATCTTTACCATTGATGTTTTGAGTAATGAGAAGCCTGTATAAAACGCTATAGTTTCACTTGACTCACTTTAAAATGTATTTGAGTTTATAGCAAAATGAATTTCTGATAAAATATAAACTTGATTTATTACTGAAAACTACTCCAGATAGCAAGATTTAACAATAACTAGGTGACCCGTGCGGAATTCCGCAAAAAAAAAAAAAAAAACTAGTAGTTTTCGGAATGTATCTGATAACTTCAATAGAATAATAGAGATGTCAAACGTTTCAGAAAGTTCTCCTACACCATAAATTGAACTAATCGTAGCAAAATACTTTCAAACAGATTAAACATCAGTTAAATATTGCCAAATAGTCTTTTAATTTTGATATAGTTTTTTTTTTTTTTTTTTTTTTTTTTTTTTAACATTTACCTAAAGGCAGAAATAAGTTGTCGGCGCGGGGCCCATATAAATTGAACTAAACGTAGCACCATACTTTGAAACAGATTAAACATGAGTTAAATATTGCCAAATAACTTTTTATTTTGATATAGTTTTTTTTTTAACATTTACCTAAAGGCAGAAATAATTTGTCGGCGCGGGGCCCCTTGCTCCTACATCATAAATTGAACAAAACGTAGCACCATACTTTCAGAAGGATTAAACACCAGGTAAATATTGCCAAATAGCTTTTTATTTTGATATATTTTTTTTTTTTAACATTTACCTAAAGGCGAAAATATTTTGTCGGCGCGGGGCCCCTTGCTCCTACAGCATAAATTGAACTAAACGTATCACCATACTTTCAAACGGATTAAACACCAGGTAAATATTGCCAATTAGCTTCTTACTAGGTGACCCGTGCGGAATTCCGCAAAAAAAAAAAAAAACTCTAAACTTAAAATTTAATACGACAATTTTTATTGGCTTCATTTGCACAACATCGCCATCTACTGCCGTCGTTCTGACAACTTTTCAAAGAGATCAAAGACACGTTCACTTTTACAACTAATACAAAAGTGATACCCTATATTAAAATCAAATACCCAAGGCTACTACTAAACTAAATACTAACGTTATCGCAAAACTACCATAGTATTTTGAAACAATAAAAGTTACAATTAAGGTTTACCGAGATAAGCCTTGGCTTGAAATGTCGCATTTAAAATTGATTTGAACAACAATGTAACGATTTTGACAGTTGAGCAAAAAATTTAACTTTTTCAAACTTCAATCGCTTATAAGTCGCTTAAACGTGGATTTTCGAGATTCTCGTTACGCGGCGCTAGCGGAGAAACGTTCTAAAGAACGCATTTTTTTTAATCTTTCGAATGAAATCAAAATGGAGATGATACGACAATTATTTCGCTAGATAGAGTCAATTCTGTGCCCAAAAATTGAAGTTCGAATAAAAAACGAACCGACACTTTTTAGAGGGTGGGTCTAATTTTCGTCCATAGGCCGCGGGATAAGCTTCAAAATCATAAATTTTCTTGCAATTCGATAAAGAAATGAGCTAGTTTCGACCGGGTATAGGATTCGGCTTAGAGAAATAATATATGGAGATAAAATTTCTTCCAAGCAAAATATTTTGATTTTACGAACAATTGACTTATCTTACTACTATTATATATGCGAAAGTTTGTATGGATGGATGGATGGATGTATGGATGGATGTATGGATGGATGTATGTTTGTTCCTCTTTCACGCAAAAACTACTGAATGGATTTTGATGAAACTTTTACCATAATGTAGCATATACATCAGAATAACACATAGGCTATAATTTATAACGATATTCAAAAAAGTTCGATCGGTAGCGTCTTTTTCATTCCAATTTAAGGTACATATTTCTCATAAATCAAAAGGCATTGACCAAACTAACTCAGTATTTAGTGTATCATCTCAACTCCCTGTCGAAAGCTAAAATTGCGGGCATCATTTCTTCTTTCCGTATTTAATGTCCAAGGCTTTTCTCAAGTCAAATCATGAAGGTTTTTTTTCCAGCTTCATGGGGAATATCCAGGCTTTTACCATGATTTGTATTTAAAACGTTTTGTAGTCTTAGTTGTGTAAGTAGAATATTTATCCTTAAGCAATGTGTTTTTTAATGTGCATTGCTGCGTGAAAATATTATTTTTTTAGAATAAATTGTATTCCTTTGTTAGTAAATTGTTGACTGTATCAATTATTTTCACAAGTTTCGTGAATTTGTCGGTCCTGCTTAATCGTCTAACGGATAAACGAATAAAATATCCTGGAACTAGATATTTCCCATGCCATAGACGCAATGCTAAAGATTCCGCTTAATCGAATTCTCCGCTTAATCAAATAATATTTCTTGGAACCGACAGTATTCGTTTGAGCGGGGCCGACAGTATGTGTTTTAGTGTTTTAGAGTATCGGTAATGTAATCGCTTGAAGAGATTGGCAACTAATAAATGGATTAGGTTCAGTATTTTCCACTTTAATGGAACTTTAAATACAATTTTACAGTATTTTTAAAAATTTGTTGGCGTTGATTGGGCGGTACTTACAATTGGTCACTTAGAATACAATCGAACAGGTATCTTGCCGAATTTGTTGCAAAAATATTATAATAACTAAGATTATGGGTAATGTTTTCCACTGACGCCAGTTCTGGCGCCAAAGACTATGTAATAATACTTTACTTCTTACGATATAACTAAAATAAAACGATTGTTGTCTGATATTTGTAGACTGCGCCAAAATCTTAATCATCGAAATAATACTCCCACAGTTGAAGAAAAGTTGTTTTTTTTTTTTTTTTGGCCGATTCCGTACGTTGTCATTAAAAAACTTTTGAAACTTACGTCAAAGCAGAAAGTAATCCGCATACGAAATTAATCAGACCCCAAAACTAAAATTACCATTAATTTGTGTTTTTCGCACAAATAATTGTCAAATGCTCCCTACTAATTTCGAAATCACTTAGGACAAAAACTTTTAGCGTCATTTCATGGTCAGCAATATTTTCTTAGCATTAAATGACAATTTTTCTTTGACAAAAATTACTGGCTTAATAATACCTAAGCATATTTGCATAAAGTAGGGAGGGGAGAAAAATTATCCTAGGTATCCCAAAACAGTTACCGCAAATTTAGCGACATTTTAAATCGTCAAAGCGGTACGTTTTGAGTTCTTTTAGTTTAGGAAAAAAAAAGGCGATTATAAATTGTTTCTCAATATTTTTACTGGCCCAGGCAACGCCGGGTATTTTTGCTAGTATTGTATAGTTTTGACCTAATTGTATGCAGTTCAGTCTTGATAACTTGAACATACCTTTATTTCCTTTTTTGGGTCCTAAACATTCGAGAAGGCAGCGGGAACTTCCTATAACTCAAAGCTTTTAGGCGGCTCTTGAGGGCTTCGAGCTATTGAGACTCGACTGTTACAAGCAGCTTTATTGCAAATGATAAAATCTATGCTGTTGCAGTACAAACTACAAAATAATCGATACACTTTCATGCTAAAAAATAATCTTTTTTATTGCAGAAATTTCTGCTCAGTGCTTTCAACAACTAACAATGAGTGAAAATGCTTCATAACCCTAGTAGCACAAAAAACCGATCGACATAGAAAAATTTTCAAAACCAATATAGAACTATATTTTGACCGACGTCGAACTACGTAAAAACTTGCCACCTTCGATATATTCAGGAATATCGGTTTTGAACATTCTAGAATAACGGTCCTGAACATTCTAAAATAACGGTCCGGAAAACCGATCGACGTAGAAAAATTTTCAAAACCAATATAGAACTATATTTTGACCGACGTCGAACTACGTAAAAACTTGCCACCTTCGATATATTCAGGAATATCAGTCTTGAATCCCGATTGACACAGAAAAATTTTCAAAAACGATATAGAACTATATTTTTTTTCCGACGTCGAACTACGTAAAAACTTGCCACCTTCACTATATTCACGAATAATTTCGGT
>JAXGGA010024632.1:0-11756 GCA_038373865.1 Uloborus plumipes | reverse complement strand
TTTTAATAATAATTGTTCAAAATGCTTTGTCTTCGCTTGGAATATCAAAAGTAAAGCAAGACCGAAGTTTTTACCCAAAAAATCAAATTTAAAAAAAATCTTTCAACTACTTTTTTTACAATCAAAGCTGAAAAGTGTTCCGATTCACCCCATTTTACGGTACCTATCGTTTTTGCCCCGACTTCAAAACATATGTTTCAAAGTAGTATGGATGGTGTTCAAAAAATAAAATTATTTTTCACTTTTTAGAGCAATTGCTGATTGAAGTTCTGAAGTCGGTTTTTTTTTCAGAAATAGTTTTATTCCATTCTTTTTAGTGTAAATGTACTTCAGAAATACGGTGATGATTACATTACAAAACTTCTCCTAATTTTCTCAAATAAATGCTCCATAAAATAACAGTCCATAACATAAGCACAGGAAGCAAAAGCTGTGTTACAATACTGAAGAGTTTACGCGGTGACACAACACTGAAGAAAAACGCTATGTCACAACACTAAAGAAAAGCAAGAAACCGTGTCACAAGAGCAAATCCTACAAATCTTGCATCATAAGCATTGAATAAAGAGCAACTGCTTCAAAGCTTTGAAGAAAAGAAGCTATATCGTAACGTAGAAGAAAACAAGCTATAACACAACATTAAAGAGAACAAGCTGTGTCATAAGACTGGTAAAAAACTGTCAAGGCACTGAAGGTAAAAATCTATGACACAACACCCAAAGAAAATATGCTGAAGCACAACACGCAGTTAAAATCTATGTCACAATGATGAATAAAAGAATTTGATTCACAACTCTGAGTAAAAGAATCTGCGTTACAACACTGTAGAAAAGAATTCCATTCACTGACAACAGAACCTGGTTCACAACAGTGTAAAAGACAAACTATGCGACTAGGGATGCACCGATAAGCAAATTGGCCGATTACCGATTAATCGGCAATTGATAATCGGCCGATTAATCGGCTGAGCCGATTAATGATGAGGATGATTGTTTTCAATTTTATCATCACTGTTTTTTCTCTCTTATACAATTCGAAGTTAGAAATAATAAGTAATTTATTTTAATTTTGATAAAATATTTCAATATTTTATCAAAAATCTTAGAACCAATTTTCATATTATTGTCAATAATAGTATTGACACATTGTTAGAGTTATTTTAATTGGACATAAAAATTCAAAAAAAGGGGGAGTCTGTGGTGAGCACTCCAATTTAGGAGTACTTTAAATTCATACTTTTTAATAATTAGTAGCCTTTAATTCAATACTTTTATTCTTTGAAAATTAGAGGTTAACTAAAAGCACTGTGCTAAGAGAAAACTATCGCCACATGAAAAATATTGCAACATTGTCTATGTATATTTATTCAAAGTAGGATAATTCATTTAAAAAAAACTTATATCAACTGTTAGGATTATTATTACTGTTAATAAAATTATTCATCATGGTTTCTTAGTAAAGGTATACTTTAAAGAATAATATTTGAAAAATATTTTTTCCGCCGATTAATCGGGCCGATTTTACCGAATATTAATAATCGGCAAAGTGGCCGATTATGGCCGATTAATCGGTACTGCCGATTAATCGGTGCATCCCTATATGCGACAACACTGAAAAAAGAAATTGAGGCACAACATGAAACTAAAAGGTTCATTATTACACTGAATAAAAGAAGCTGTGTCCCTATATTGAAGAAAAAAAGCTACTTTATAACAGTAATGAAAAGACGCTATGTCACAACACTGAATAAAAACAGCTGTGTCAAAACATTAAAGAAACGAAACTGTGACACAACGCTGAAGAAAAGAATCTGTTTCACAACATGAATAAAGAATATGTATCGCAACACTGAGTAAAGAATATGTGTCACAACACTGAAAACAGAATAAGGGCCCTGCTCCACATCAGCAGAAAACGCGACCGAAACCGAAGGCAGAAAACGAAAATCCGGGTACTTTCCATAGGAATACCATTCAATCCGTTTTACGTTTCTGCTTTATTTTTCTGCTTTACGTCAATGTGGAGCAGGGCCCTAAGTATCTCTACACTGAAGAAAATAAGTACATACGCTGAAAAGCTCTATGATTCACAACATTGAAGAAATTAGCTGTGTCACAACACTGAATGAAAGAAGTGTCGTTGACACTAAATTAAAAAAAAACTGTCAAAACATGGCGTTAAAAAGTTTTGTCTCACAATACCGATAGTGGGAAAAATCATTAATTTATCTTGGTTTATCAGCAATGAAATGACGTATAGATCTTCTTTTTTTTTTTTGGATCGATCCTGCTTCTTTAGGAACCCACGATTGAACAAATATAACTTGAAAACTTCCTAAGGAGATGTTACATAGATGAATTACTTTGTCTCATTTTGTATCTCAAACATGAAGGAATTGAAAATGTGAGTACCGTCTAAATTTTTTTCCTGCGACCTCCGCCGCATCTGCGCACGCGCCAAGTCTCTTCGGACTTTTTCGAAATAGGGGGAGGGGGGAGCAACGAGGAAGTAGTAAGAGAACAAAAGCTGAAGGCATCGGGTAGTGCGCATCCTAAACCTATCTCCCTTTTTTTAGATGGAAGCGTCTGTGGCTCCCAGGCGCACAATACGCAAACAGACAGTAATGAGTCCTTCTTGTGCACTCGCGATAATTACTATTCTTCAACTTTCGAAATTCAGACTCACCGTCACTGCGCCTAATTGAGTTAAATGAACTTTAACTCTCAGACGTTTGGCTAGTCGCCCCGAGAGTGGCGAATATAGCTGTTTTTTTTTTTTTTTCTTGGAATTTGTTAAAAAAAGAAGTTATGTCACAGCACTCCGTAAAAAAGATGTACTACAACACTTTCGAAAAGAAGCTGTTCCACAACTCTGAAGAAAAGAAACTCTGTCCTAACACTGAAGAAAAGAAACTGTGTCCTAACACTGAAGAAAAGAAGATGAAGCACACAATGAAAGAAGAAGCTAAACGCTATGTCACAATCCTGAAGAAAAGACGCTGTGTCACAATCTTGAAGAAAAGACGCTATGTCACCATCTTAAAGAAAAGACGTTATGTCACGACACTGGATTGAAAAAGCTGCATAAAAACAGAAGAAAAAAAGCTGTGACACAACATTGAATAAAAAAAAAATTGCACCACAACACTGGGTGAAAACAGCTGCATAAAAACACAGAAGAAAAGAATCTACCACAAAACACTGAAGAAAAGAAGTGGTGTTACAACATTGAATAAAAGAATTTCTGTTACAACGGCTGAATGAAATAATCTATGACACAACACTGAAGAAAATAAGCTGTGTCACAACACTGAAGAATTAAAGCTGTGCAGCAGCGCTAAAGAAAAGAATCTGATTCACAACACTTGAAGAAATTAAACTGTGTCACATCACTAAATAAAAAATGTGTCAAACACTAAAGAAAGAAAGCTGTCACAAAATTGAAGAAAGGAAGTTGCGGTACAACACTGGATGAAAAAAGTTGTCTTAAAACCCTGAACATAAGAATCTGTGACACAACACTGAAGATAAAAAGCTGTGTCACAACACTGAATAAAAGAAGTTGTCTTAAAACCCTGAACATAAGAATCTGTGACACAACACTGAAGATAAAAAGCTGTGTCACAACACTGAATAAAAGAATTTGAGCCGAAACACTAAATTAAAAAAAAAATGTGTCTAACACTGCGTTTAAAATGCTGACTTACAACACTGATAGTGGGGAAAATCATTCATTTGTCTTGGTTTCTCAGCAATGAAATGACGCGTAGAATTTTTTTTTTGATGAATACTATTCCTTAAGAAGCCCATGATTCAACAAATATAACCTGAAAACTTCCCAACGATATGTAACATAGATGAATTACTTTATCTCATATTGTATCTCAAGCATTAAGCAATTGAAAATGTGATTAATGACTCCTTCTCGTGCGCTCGCGATAATTACTTTTCTTTAACTTTCAAAATTAAGACTTACCGTCGCATTGCCTAATTGAGTTAAAGTTCATTTAACTCTTAGACTGACTTGGCTAGTCGCCGCAACAGTAGCGAATATGACTGTTTTTTCTTTCGGAATTGTCGTGTGTATGGGAGTTATAATGAATAATTATTCAAGGGTTCGTTTAGAAAATACCCTTAATCGTTCCACTGGTAGTAGTCCCTCCAGAAAATTTAGCACAACGTCATTTTTCAATGTATTGCAGAAGTAATTATACTGCAAGTAAGGACTTTTAATAAGCACTCTAAATTATAAACTTTACGAAATTGGTTTAATTGAAAACTGTTACACCCAGAGATTTAGCTAGAGTATTATTTTCGAGGTTTGAAAATAATCTCAGTCGTTTTTTGAAAGAGCGACGTTTAATGTGGAAAATTGATTTATTCGAAAATTAAAATGTATACTGATCACAATAGCAACAAATTCCATTTTTTTAAATAACTTCCTAAAGATAAAATGGAAGGTAGCTGGGAAAGAAGAAGTTGAGAAAGTGTACTATTTTGATTTTTAATAATTAGAACGCTTAGCATTTTGTGTTAAAAATGGATACCTAAACATTATCTGCAAAGATAGGAACGGAGCTGCGTGAATTCACTGGGAACACTTTTTTCCTTAAAAAAAAAATCACGTCTTCCCTTACCTTCAACATGCTCATTAGAGAAATTTCCCCATTTGAATTAGAGTAAAACAATCTAAACCAATTATATCAGCCGTTGAGAACAAAAGTAGCGTATGTGATTAATGCGAGATTTTGAATTATTGAACGGTTTAGAAGCCACTTTAGCACAAAAAACTGGCTGGTTCTACATTTTTACTCTTTTTTCTGATGCAGGAACTGTTTGCATTCTCTCCGATTCTCGTAATGCCATCCAACATCCGTCAAATTGGCGCAAAGTAGGTTATAGAGCTAGAATTGCTATTCTTACTAAACTAAAACATCTCTCGTCGCTATAGAACGTACACATTCAACAATGTCCTTTTTCATATTAAATAAAGCCAAAAGCTACGACGTCATTCCCTAATCTACCTTAATAATAATCACTTACACCAATTTTGCTCTCGATGACTCATGTGAAAAGTAGGTGTTGTGATTTATTAATTAAAATCAGCTACCATTAATAAACTCTTCAACAATTCAAAGAACAGGTGTGCTACTTTTGGATGATTATTACTCAAAAGAAAATTATTTTTGTTAATTTTAATGGCATTGATTTCCTCTTGCGCCTAATTAGCCGGTCATAATTAGATTTTTAATGCATTTTCATTTCAATTTAGAGCTATTTAATCATGCTAAGCAGGAGCTGCTAATGAGAATGTAGTTTCCACTCAACTATCCAGTTCTGAGGTACTCGAAAATAAACTAACAATTGGCAGACATGTGGTGCTAAAAAGATTGATATCCGAATTTCCGTACTTATTAAAAAAGTTTCATAATTATTCTTAAGATCAGAGGATTAATAAGGGTTTAATCGATTTTTCTCAAGAAATTGAAAAAAATGAGTAAAATTGCTACTTTGCAGTAATAAACTGAAAAATTAGCACTTTTACAGTTTATTACTGTGCACTTTACAGTTTCAAACTGGAACCTCTGCTGCCAGTATTATGCTGTAAAAACAACAACTTTTTTTTTTTTTTTTTTTAGCAGTAATGGAACAAATAATTTTCTGTTAAAGTAGTAAGTTTCATTATACATAAAAGTAAAAATTCTTATTTGTCGTCCCAAAACTGCAAAGAGTCCAAGAATGTCAGATTCTATTTTAACTAAAGTAGATTGGGTTTCACCGATAAGCATCAACAAAAACGGCTAGTCAGTATGCTAGAATAAAGAAGCATGCACATTGGGAGTACACATAAACTGATTTTGATTTACCGCAGGTTTAAGAGCGTTTTTATAACGTTTTGTCATTTTTAGCGCTCTGATGAGTACCCGAAATAGCTTTAAAGGCCTTTGGCTAAGACACCGAATTTTCTTTTGGGCAAGTTGCCGTAGCTTTTTGACACGATCTAGAGAAAACTGATTCTACTCGCAACATACTCGTAGACCTAGAATACTACACCGCCTAACCCGTATGGAAAAAATGTCATTCGATGAAATGCATTTAATGTAGCTGTTGACAACAAAAACATCGTGCACGGCATCTTCCCCATGAGGCAATTTCCCTTACGGTATCTTTCCCAACGGTATGGGGAAGATGCCGAAATGGAAGGGTTTTGTAATCTTTAATTTTCGTGGTAAAAAGTTGTTTTTGAAAGCGAAGCCTACTTTTTTTACCAATCGTAACAGTCCATATTATATCTTGTAGATAAATTATATTTTTAAAAAATAAACCAATGCCTTCTTTTACATAAAATAAAATCAAAGACTACGTCGTCTCCCCCCAATTTACCTAAAGAAAACTCATGGTGGACATTTACTCTTCTTCTATAACAGCGGTTCCCAACCTTTTTTTAATGCCGTACCCCTTGTGCTAAATTTATTCAAATTGTACCCCCAAGGAAAAAAAGTTGCAAGAATATTAATCATGGAAAGTAAATATTTACGCAAGAGTTTTTTAATCTTTTATTTGACAATAAAGTTATTGTTCAAAATTAGGCCTATATATATGTTTCTAGTAAACTTATTAAATCTAAATACCAACTGTAAACAAATAATAACAAAGTAAATACAACGTTTCTTATCACGAAAACATACTACAATTACCGGTAGCAAATAAGTTTATCGAAAAAAATCAAAATTACTCTTAAAACAAGTAAAAACTGTTTTAGTGTGACCCTTGGGCCTGTTTTGTTGCACATAATATTTTGAAATCAATATCAAAGTTTGATAAATACACTCTTAAATCAGGACTTGCAGTTAGCTTATTCCTATACTTATTCTTAATGAAAGCATAGGAAGAGAACGATCTCTCAACTAGTTCTGTGTTTGTAAAAGGAACTAAAACCAGAAGGGCTTTTGTGGTTAAGGGTCCATATTCATCCCTAATGCTCACCCAGAATTGTCCAAGGGGTTTTTTCTTAAACTCGGACTTCAAGGAGGAGTCACTTGAAAGTTCTAGGAGCTTTTCCATCTCATGAACGGGCAATGTAGCCGTCTTGACGTTTTCCTCATTGAAAGGATCTGCAATCCAGTTCTCTCCGTCACTTCGTTTAGAAAAATACTTTCTAAAAGAGTCCTTCGGGTTTGTCAAATGTGTCACTACTATTTGATGTTTCACTTCGCTAGATATGGGCAGATTATTGTCACTCAAGAAATCATGAAGCGTGCCAAAAACTTCAGCTTGATTGTTTTGAATACAGGTTTTCCAAAAATCAATTTTCTTCAGCATGGATTCTATTTTGTCAGCAACTTTGAATACTGTAATTGAGCTGTTCTGTAACTCTAAGTTGAGTTTATTGATTTGAGAAAAAATGTCAGCTAAATAAGCAAGCTTTTGAAGCCCAGTCACTATCATGAAACTTGGAGGCTAAATAAAAAGGATGCTGCTCAAAAAATACTTGCAGTTCATGTCTCAGCTCAAAAAGTCTTGTAAGAACCTTCCCGCGAGATAGCCACCTTACTTCCGTGTGCAAAAGCAACGTGTTCTGGAGTTTGTTGCATTGGCTTTAACAAAGTTGACTACTTTAACTGCTTCATTGAGAACATCATTCAAAGAAGACGGCAACTTTTTGGCTGCAAGACTGTCTGTGGATGCAACAATGGCTCCATGCTACGTGGGGGGACCACTTCTTTTACGCGCCCCCGAAGACCAACATGTATGCCGGACATTGATTTTCCTCCGTCAGTGCATATACCACATAATTTACCCCAGTCTATTCCTTTTTCACAGAAGTAGCTGTGAATCACATTGAACACATCTTCCCCTGTAGTACGCTCAGTTAATGCATGGCACAGCAACAGATTTTCTTCAAACTCCTTGTTGGGATTTACATACCTTGCAGTAACAAGTAAGATTGCTAGAGCAGCAATGTCCGTGCTTTTATCAACTTGGATGGAAAACAAATCACTGTCTTTTAATTGCTCAACAACTTTTTCTTCAATATACTCAGAAATGTCTCGAATTCGCCGTGAAACTGTGTTGACAGCGGGATGGAGTTCACCTTACGAACAAAGTCCTGACCAAACATACACTGAACAGCATCTTTTATACAAGGGGCTATCAAATCCTCACCGATTGTGTGGTTTTTACCACTTTTTGCAATATGGTAGCTAATTTTGAAAGAGGCTTCCAAAGCATTTTCATTATCTCTATTAACTGATGCGAAATAAGAAGAAACTACGCCATCTTTCCCATAATTTTTTGAAAGTCGTTCAAAATAGGTAATTTCTTTATTTTTGTGCTGGGCGTGTTTGGATTCAAGGTGGCGCAAAAGTAAGGAAGGTTTCATGCTACCATTACTTAAAACTTCTCCACAAACAACACATAGTGAGTTTGGACTTTCCTCCTCTCCAGTAAACGAAAATCCATATTTCAAGTACTCAGATAAATATTTTCGTTTCTTTGAGGAAGTTCCAGTACTAGTACTAGATTTCTGAGGTTTACCATCACTGGTACTCACACAAGAAGAATTTTCTGCTGCTGAGTCTCGGGACGTACTACGCTTGCTAAGCACCTGACTTACCGTATCAGTCTGATTTGTTTTAACTGATCCACTTTTTAACCACTTTTCCATCTTCTTGACTACAGTTAAATCGTTTACAAATCAGTCAAAAACTAACACGCACAATAAGCAAGTAAACTAAACAAACAATCACGTAACGAAGGGCAACAGACAACAACTACGCATGCGAACCATGCGAGCACTGACTGACGACGTGACGGTAGCAGTGCATTGTGATAGTGGCTAAGTGAGTGTAGGAGGGGGAGCGGCAGAGGGCGACTGACATTGACGAGCGAGCGTAAATCAGACCATCGGACGACTAGGCGCGCCAGTAGTGTAGGAGGGGGAGCGGCAGAGGGCGACTGACATTGACGAGCGAGCGTGAGTCAGACCATCGGACGACTAGGCGCGCCAGTACTGTACTGTACTTTTCATCCACCACGTACGTAATGTATGGCAAAAAAATAAAATACGCCATTACCAAATATTTTCGGCGTGCCCCCAGCCAGGTCGTTGCGTACCCCAAGGGGTACGCGTACCCCAGGTTGGAAACCGCTGTTCTATAAAATGCAATCAAAATCTTCTAGAAGCATTACACTGCAAAAAATAAACTGTTGTTTTTACATAATACTGGCAGCGGAGGTTTTAGTTTAAAACTGTAAAATTCACAGTAACAAACTGTAAAACCAGCAATTTTAAAGTTTCTTACTGTAAAACAGCAATTTTACAGTTTATTACCACTTTACAGTTTATTACCACTTTACAGTTTATTACCACAAAATTAGCTGTATTATACTGTGAAAACAACAGCATAACACTGGCAGCTAAGGTTCCAGTTTAAAACTGTAAAATGCACGGCAATAAACTGTAAAATTAGCAATTTTACAGTTTATTAATGTAAAATTAGCAATTTTAGTTTATTACTACAAAATTAGCTGTATTATACTGTAAAATCAACATTCATTTTTTACAGTGTAAATAATTATTTTTTTGATTTAGTAACGAACGTATCTTCTGAGCTATAGATACGTTTTTTCGCAATAATGCACACGGCTGTTATCGCAAAGCTGCAAATGGGTAATTTTTAGTTTACTCATTTCAATCATAATTGAAAAAAAAATTTCGCTGAAAATTAATAGCTACAAAATGTTTACTTAAACGATAAGCAGGCATAATTCGTTTGAATTTGGAAAATGGAATTTAGCTTTAAAGTATTCGAAGCTCAAAAATATCCCCATTATAAGCATCTCATAAAAGATTCTTTCAATGACGCAGAAGAATTTCATGCTGCTAAGAAATACAACACAACGAATCTAATTAACTTGCTAACTGAGTTTCATCTCCAAGAGGAGGAAATATATTGCGCATAAAGGGACTGAAAAGTCATTCACTCAATAGAAATAACAAACTAAGATTGCTCTAATACTAAACAGCTCTGCTCAATTTCAAGTAGTATAAAATATACGTTATCGTTGTGCCTTTCTCAAAAATACATTTTGTTTGTCTGTTTTCTAGTTAGAGATGTAATTAGATACGAAACGTACGTCATCATTCATGCTAGTTAAATTATGCATGAAGAGTAAGATGATACTGAAAGTTTAACATTGTAAGACGCGAAAAATGATTAACTCCAGTCAAACTACAGAATCATGAAAGCGTAATAAAAGAATGAGTAAAAGCTACTATTCATTTAAGTCGTTTTTTTTAACTTAATAAACATGTTTGTTTTTGTTTGACATTTAACAGTGAGTCTTAATACAAACGGATGTGCCAAATATTTGTCCATTCAAGAATTAAATGAATTTTTGATGATTCTTTATTAAACTGCTCTTTGTGTGTGTGTGTGTGTGTGTGTGTGTGTGTGTGTGTGTACATATGTTTAAGGTAAAGTGTTTTTTTCTTGAAAATTTCTTGCAATCCTTGATCCTGCCCATGAAAAACTTTATTGATGATCCTATGCCCAAAGGTTGAATTGAACGGTTTAAGAAAGTCTCCATAGCATTGAATAAATTCAACAATTTTACTTAAAAATAAAATCAATTTTGGACATTTGTATCAATGTCATATGAAAAGACGACGTAACAAGTTTGTCAATTTTTTTTTTTTTTTTTTGATGATCGGCACAGTAGATTTTATGTGAATGGATTGGGCATATGGGTCATTCCGATGAAAATGGTACAAATCATGTCCGAGACTTTAGAATTTTTTAAAATCAATTTTAATAACTACCACCCATTAAGTGTATTTTTTATTGGTTCTCCATTTAATTTTGTGCCATCAAGTATCAATTGATTAGGCATAATCCATTTAGAAATGACACAAAAAAAATTATCTGTGTCAGAAGTAGGAGAAAATGACGTGTTCCAGCTTCAAATTTCTAGACTTTTAAATGTGATTTAAAATTAAAGTGAAATGTAACAACAACATAAATGACACTGCACTGCACAAAAAATGCTTCTGACACCATTTCTGCAGATTATTACGCAAATGAAAAAAAAATTCCCCAAAAAACACTATTATTTATCCATGTCCCTAGATTTTCTATGTTTCGAATTGTCCACTCTGTTATATGCCTTTTGGAAATAAAATAAACAATTGCATTCAATCTGATATATATTTTTTTTAATATAGGTAGTATACCTGCCGTCATTAGCTTGCTACATTGAATTATGTAGTCAACAATCAGGGTGAGCCTAATTCTTTTCTTATGATAGTTAATTTGAACTGTTGGATATCCACTCTGTTAGAGCCGATTTCATGATGAAAAAATAGATTTTTTTCTTGAAATTGCAGACTGACTTACAGTTTTAGGCTGTTTGTTCCACTTTATGCTTGTTCTGTGATTCTAACTTTTCTTTGTGATTATACAGATATTTTTAAAGGCTTATCTATCCACTCTGTTATATGTCCACTCTGTTAACGAAAGTGATCAAAATATTTGAAATCCGTTCATAAATGAGTCATGTACTAGTTATTTACACTTCATTACACACAAATAAATGGAAACTCAATAAAAAAATATGATTAGTTAGTGGAAATTATTGAAATTGATAATCTTAAGTAAAGAGTTTCAGACATGATTTGTACCATTTTAGTCGGAATGACCCATATCTGTACCTCAGAGCCAGACTAACGCAAGTCTAAAAATGGCGATTTTCACT
>JAXGGA010024631.1:0-11757 GCA_038373865.1 Uloborus plumipes | reverse complement strand
TGAGAACCATTGAGCCCTCCTCTCCTCGGGAAAGTCGGACAGAAGGTCCAAAACCGAAAGGTCGAACCCTCAACCTTAGCGTCACCAAGTGCAGATTTTATGGGGATCCGGCTGGAAGGTCCAAAACCAAAAGGTCCACGAACAGAAGATCCACATCCAAAAGGTCCGCGGGATAGAAGATCCGAGAGACAGAAGGTCCGCCAGACATAAGGTCCAATGGATCTTCTGTTCGTGGACCTTTTGGTTTTGGACCTTCCATCCAGCATTCAATTTTGTGAAACTTAAAAAAAAAAGTCAATTTTCGAAAGGATCTACTCCACTAAACATCTTTAAAAAGTTTAAAATCCCGTAAATCTTTGTGGGTCGTTCATGCACATCTGCATCGTTCGTATTAGTAAACTATCACATTGGTAGTAGCGTCAATAGTAGGGCCCCCGGATCAGGTTGCGCTTGGGGCCTCAAAATCCTATGATCCGCCACTGGTAAAAACAGAAGCCGCACGTACCTATCCTGCCTTAAATCGAATAGATTTCATCTACTGGTTCTCGGATACCCGAGTGGTATAATAAACAGCAACAGTAGCTATTATTTACTTATTTTTTCAAGTAAGCTTGTTAGTGAAAAGGGTTTCGACATTGATTTCACACGCACAAAGCATACATTTCCCATTTTCTTTGATAAAAGTGTTTTATATCTAAATAATTGTTGCAATACCAATATATAGATGGGTGACAAAATAATACGAACACCTGTGAAATATCAAAAATTCTTTATTAATTCGCAGTTGGACCACCCTTTGACTGAATTACAGATTTAATACGACGCGAGATCGATGCATAAAGGTCATTGACAACGTTTAAAGGAATATTAAGCCATTCCTCTTACAAAGCGGCCTCTAATTCTGAAAGATTTGATGAAGGTAGGAATCGGGAAAGAAGCTTAGACTCCAAATATTGCCACAAATGCTCAATAATATGAAAGTCCGGAGACTGAGAGGGCCAGGCGAGATGCTCAACTTCATTGTCATGCTTTTCGAACCATGTTTGGACCCACCTAGCGGTGTGGATAGGGGCATTGTCTTCTTGAAACATCGGTCGCTCTCCAGGGAATACAGTCTGTACAAAAGGATGAACATGATCCGATAGAACGCTTAGATAGTCATTAGATTTAATTCACCCATGCAGACGTACTAGTGGCCCAAAACCACGCCAAGAAATCGCACCCCAAATAATAATGGAGCCACCTCCATGTTTCACAGTTGGTAAGAGGCATTCAGGATCAAACGCTTCTTTGGGTGATCTCCCAGATATAAACGCGTCCAGTGGTCTGAAATAAGGTGAAGGATGATTCATCGGACCATATTACCTGCTGCCACTGCTGTGGGGACCAGCTTTTGTGACCTCTACACCACTGACGGCGCTTGAAAGCATTGGTTGCTGTCACCAAGGGTTTACGAATTGCCACTCTCCCATAAATGTTTGCTGCATAAAGTTCTCTTTGAACAGTTCCTGTTGAAACAGGTTCCTGAAGATGACTGTTCATGACTGATGTTATCTTGGATAACGATTGCTTGTGTTTTCGAGCTACTACGCGCTTCAAGACATGTCTATCCCTATCATCAAGCTTTGACTTTCGGCCACTGTTCTGCTTTGAAGACTTCGTCTTACCTTCTTTCATGTATGCTGTCATAACGGCTGATACAGTACTTCTTGCAAACTCCAAAAGGTTTGTTGTTTCTGTCCACCAATGCTCCACTTAAACGCGCCCCAACAATCATCCCTCTTTGGAATTCTGACAGGTCAGACATTTCACCTTATAAAAGCTAGTTAGATAAACTCACGCAACACAGGTGACTAATGTTGAGAGACTAATAGTTTCCTCTTCACGCTCACTAGGTGGCAAACTTCTGTTGCACGTGGCGCGGCTGTGCTGCAGGTGTGAAATGAGTCACACTTTTTCACGGGTGTTCGTATTATTTTGTCACCCATCTGTATGTATATATATATATATATATATATATATATATACTGCTCAAAACAAATAGGGGAGCACATGGTTTTAACAAAATTACCCAAATATGTATACCAATAAGTAACATAAAATGAATCGTTCTTAATTCAAAGCCTACCAGGAAACGGAATAAGATAATTTTATGAACAAATTAAAGTTAATGAGGCCAAAAACCAGAAAAAGAAGATAAGCGCGGAAAGCGGGATGTTTCAGAAGCGTCCGTTTTATTGCCGTAACTGTTAAATTCGATAGCGCAGTAGTTTTTTTACATTTTTTTCTGGAGACAAGGTTACTTGAGAATGTCTCAACAACGTGATTTACTGGAATCCATGCCATGGCATGTTATAGGCAGGCTGGAATCCGGGTAAACACAACGTTGTGTCGCGGATGATGTTGGAGTCGTCAGAAGTGTTGCAAGGCTGTGGAAACGATTCCAAGAAACAGGAAATGTTTAAATATCGATCAGGGCAAGGTCGGCCATACGCCACTACAGCAACTGATGACCGGTATATACGGTTAACAGCCCGTCGAAACAGAATAGGGAATGCTACGCATCTGCAAAGGCAGTTGGCAACGGCTCTTGGCAATATTACGAAGGGTGTCCAGCCAAACACTACTTAATGGGCTTCATGAGGGAGGGCTCTATGCACGTAGGCCAATGGTCTAAATTTTGTTGACCCCACGCGACTGTGTGGCCCGAAGAAGACGGACTGCTGAACATCGAAATTGGGAGCAACATGGTTGGAGCCAAGTGCTGTTTACAGAGGGGTTGCAATTCAGTCTGGAGAGTGACAACGGACTTGTTCTGGTATGGAGGGACAGGGGCACTCGAAATAATCCCGCGTTCGTTCGTGAAAGGTCACAAAACAGACGAGCTGGTTGGGTGGTATGGGGTGGAATCAGCATAGGCGGACGTACGGGCCTGTATCTCATTTGGAATGGCACTTTGACGGCCCAAAGGTATGCAGACGAGATAATGAGACCTCATGTCATCCCTCACGCTGGACCTATTGGATATTCCTTTGTTTTTCAAAACGATATTGCTCGACCGCTGAGAGCTCGTCTGATGGAGAACATGCTTGAAACTGAAAAAATACAGCGTATGGAATGGCCAGCGTGCTCTACTGACCTGAATCTAATCAATTATGTTTAGGACATGGTCGGACAATGCATTGCTGAGTGACAAAGGTCGCCTGTTACTGTCCGAGACTTGGAGATTGCACTTCTTGAGGAGTGGAACAGTACTCCCCAAATACATACCCATAAGCTTATCGCATCCATACCAAACAGGTGTGCAGCAGTCTTAGCTGTTCAAGGAGACCACATGCCTTATTAAAACACATGCAACATGTCTAAACAGTACCTTTTTTTCATTTTTTACATGTAACCAAAATGTTGCCCAAAATCACCTTTTTATGTTTTTTCCACATTTTCAACGAATTCAAGATTAATTCCAAAGTTTTTAGGTCTTTTTTTCTGTATTGTGCATTGATACAAGCGTACTATCCATTGTACGCCAATCCGTGGCTGTCTTGCACGGTTTTCTTCACTTTTTTGCCTGCTCCCCTAATTATTTTGAGCAGTGTATATATATATATATATATATATATATATATATATATATATATATATATATATATATATATATATATAATATATATATATATATATATATATATATATGAGCATCGTGAACATAGATTGTGTCTTTTTTAATAGCACCTTATAAGTCAAAAATGGTACCAAATGAATCAAAACCAGTTATATCCAATTCTCAAGATCCGTACCCTACTAAAAATGACCCGTAGAAATCAATAGAAAAATCTATTGATATCCGTTCAGTTCTATTGATATGAACTGATTTCTACGGGTGTCTCTATTGATATCAATAGAGCTATTGATATCTGTAGCCTATTGATCATATCCTCAATGGATATCAATAGATTTCTACGGATGTCTCTATTGATATCAATAGAGCTATTGATATCTGTAGCCTATTGATCATATCCTCAATGGATATCAATAGATTTCTACGGATGTCTCTATTGATATCAATAGAGCTATTGATATCTGTAGCCTATTGATAATATCCTCCATGGATATCATTAGATTTCTACGGATGTCTCTATTGATATCAATAGAAGCTATTGATGTCTGTAGCCTAGTGATCATATCCTCAATGGATATCAATAAAGGCCTATAGACATCAATATAAATTTGGTCAGTAGGAAAGCATCCCAATGGATATCACTTAAAGCTTTACAGACATCAATAGAAATCCGATCAATAGGATACTGGTACCAAAGGATATTCATAAATCTTTAATTGACATAAATAGAAATCCGATAGGTAGTATACTAATTCCAATTGATATCTGTAGAAAGGAAATCATTGAGTTTAAACTTAAGTAAGTCTCGGTATAATTAGTGAGCTATAGGAAGGTTATTAATGATAATTTTAAAAAAGCAAAAGAGTTTAAACTATATAAATAAAGATAAATATAATTTTTAAATAATTGATTTTGACTGAAATTAACTGATAAAATTTCTGACTTTTTAAAATATATGATATTACAGATTCATGGATTATGCCAGTCATTTTTTCTTCCTTTTAAGTTTGAAAAAAATCAATAATTTTATTTCAAATCATCACAGACCGCTATGGTTCAACCATTTATTTCAAAGTAGTCCGAGGGCAGGAGTCTCAAAATGAGTTTTAAACTAAGTTTTGTTCCGACAATTGAGGGGCAATTTTATTCTGCTGAAATACAACACAATCTTAGCTAAAGAACGTAAAATTCATGAAGTTCTCCAAAATATAATTCTCCATTTCATTTCACCCTCCAGGGTCCCCCGTACCTACCAGCTTAGTGGTTTAACCGGGATAGGGCCCTGAAGAGCGCTCTGTTCTTAATTTTGAACCAGAACCTGGGGTCGAGCAAACCATAGGCCCTAGCACCCCCAGAGGTACCGTTTCACTTGGAGGACTTTGTGACCACGACATTTTTAACGCCTCCCAGTCATCATTAATCAAGACGGTGGATCTTTGATCGGCTGGGATCAAACCCGGGTCCTTTCAGACACGAGTCCGATGCCTTACCGATCGGGCCACCACGGCCCTAATTCTCCATTAAAAGACACTTATCGAAATGATTTGGAACTACAGTCGACGCTTGTTATAACGACCTTGCGTTATAAAGACCATCCTAATATAACGACTGGTGAGAAAACCCCCAACTGTATCCCAATATACTCTATGTTCTACCTCTTATAGCGACCATTCGTTATAAAGACCGTTTTCTGTAGGACGGAGACAGTTGTTATATCGAGCGTCGACTGTATTTTGTTCGCACGATTTCATCTGGAGTGCATGAAAATCAGAAAACGATTGTAACGTGACGACATATAGAAACAGATTGGCCTTTCTTGCTAATATTCTGGACGATTTTGGAGAAGGGAGATTTTGTAACGTCATTTAATGATGTAGTCAACAATTTATATTTTTACATTCAGACACTAACTTTAATGTGCAAGTTGGAGAAAACTGATTGATGTGAGGTAATAAAAATATAAAGAAACAAACAGTAAAACTCACAATTCAATTCATTTTTTTGTTTTAATATCAGAACATTTTCCTTTTTCTTTTTTTAATATCGCATTGCAAAACACAAGTTTCAAAAAGTTGTCTGCTCAAGATCAAATAAATATTAATGAAAAGTATATATTGATGTTAGTCTCAGTTGGGTTTTTTCAAAAAATTGCTTTTCTAAAATTCAACCAGATAATGGATAGTATAAATCATGAACATGAATAACACCAAGTAGTATTCTAAAAATTTCTATTAAAAAAAGTAAGGAACCCACAGAGAAATATTTTCGCACTTTAACACTGATGGCAATGATATGAAAAAAAAATTAATTTCCATTAGGTGTTATAAAACTAGACAAAATATACAAAGGTTGTCAAAAGGTTCACGGCAACAAAAAATGATTGCACCCTTTTTATGATATAAATACTTTCGGATGTAAACAGTGAATTTCGCAGTTAAGCGGTTGCAAGTTTTTTTTTTTTTGCTCTTTAAAAGCTTTAAATAATTTTAAAAATGTATTTTTGCTGTGAAAAGTATTTTTAAAGTTTGAAATGGGTGATCTGATACAGTGCGTCCCAAAAGTTTATAGACAACCACGTTTTTGACACCACAAGCTAGTTAAACGAATAAGCGAGACGAAATTATTTATGCAAATATTTAATGACTTCAAAAAATTATTAAAACGCTTAAGCAACTCTTACTGATCATATATTTAATTTTAAAAAATATAAACGAAAAAATACTGTCCCAAAAGTATACAAAAAATCGTTATTAAAAGCTGCTTTAAGTATTGGTATTCAAAATTTGCATATTACAAGGTCATTTACTTTCTTTACAAGTTTTCCGAGATAAAAACAAACACGTGTTTCCGTTTCTGAAGATTGGTCAAGATGCCCCGCTATGTGCAGTTTTCTAAAACAGAAATTTTGAAAATCTATCGTTTGAAAGCTCATGGTTGGAAAGTAGTGGACATTGCACGTAAATTTGGACACAGTAGGGCTGGTATTTATCAAATCTTGTCAAAAGGTAATAGTTTTGAAGCAAAATTTCGTTCTGGATGACCAAAGAAAACAACTAAGCGGCAAGACAGAGAGATTTTGAAATTAGTTTCGACCCAGAATCTGTCAAGGCGGTCCGTTTGTAAAAGGGTAAACTTTTCAGTGTCAAAATCAACAGTACATCGATGGCTACAGGCAAGTGCATTTCTTGAATATCGCAAATTACGTCGTTCGTCGAGGTTAACAAGTCGGCATAAAAACGCTCGTGTTCAGTGTGCTCGTAGTCATATGACTTGGACAAATGAATGGTTAAGTGTTATTTTTAGTGATGAAAAAAAGTTCAATTTAGGTGGCCCGGATGGTTGGGCACATTACTAGTACGATATTGCAAAGAACCCCGAACCTTTTTCAGCAGGCAACAAGGAGAAGGTTCACTCATGGTGTGGGGAGCATTTTTTTCAATAGAACAACCGATATTGCTCTTTTGAAAGGTCACCAATGCTCTGAAGACTATCAGAGAACTCTTAATGTACAGTTATTGCCATTTGGAAAGTTGCTAGGTAGGGACGAATGTTTATTCCAGCAAAACAATTGCTCCATTCACACGTTTAATTCAACAATGCAATGTTTTAGACAAAACCAAGTAACTGTTATGGAATGGCCAGCCCGAGTCCTGACCTAAACCCAATAGAAAACCTCTGGGGAATATTAGCGAGAGATGTATATGCTAATGGAAGACAGTTTACAACAGTTCAAGATCTTAGGCTGCAAATTGAACGTAATTGGTTTTCATTAAAGCCAGAAGTTCTTCTAAATCTTGTTTTAAGTATGCCTGATCGTGTTTTTGAAGTTATTAGAAAAGACGGTTTAAAAATGTGAATGTTAAAATTACTATAATGAGCTGTCTGTAAATTTTTGGGACAGTCAAGATTGAGTTTTAATTATTATCACAAAATCTGCGATTGTATAATTAAATTAATAAAAAATATTATTATAGTATGGATATTTTTCATGATTCTAAGTTGCGTTGAAATCGTTGTTTCTTTTTTTTCTCTCGTAAAACTTGGAAACCTTGTTGTCTCTAAACTTTTGGGACGCACTGTAACAATAACTAAACATATATAAGCGCTACTTTGACGCCATCGACTTAAACCACGGATGCAAACAGGAATTACTTATCCCGCGATTGGCAACGAGTCATCACTACGCACGTTGTTTTGATTAAGCCAAGGAGGTTAAAGCCGGGTTCACACTAGCCCCGGACGGACAGAAAACGGCCCGGAAAAACGGTGGCGTCTCCTCGTTGCTATGGAGATGGTCCGGAGGAAACGGTACCGGGCAGTATTCAACTGGTTGAATAATGCACGGGCCCGGGTGAAACGGATGCTTTCATTTGGCCAATCACAGTCTAGCATGTAAAGATCGCTTCGGTAATAAGTAATGGAGGCCAATGTTTATCTCGTTCTTATGTAGGTTAGTGCAAAATTTGTCTCTTGATCATGTTGTGATATTAATTATTTTCAGTGAAAATTCAAACATATAGAATTTGAAGAAAAAGTTTGATCTAGTGTAATCGAATATTCAAACGACAAGCACATTCATTAAAATATGAAACGAATGTAAAACTTGTACATGTTTTGCCACTTGCTTCGTTCGCATTTTTATTTTCAGAATTTCACTCTTGTTCTATATTTTAAGTGTCGGTGGTCATTTTTCAAAAAAGATATTTTTCTGAAGTACTGAGCTATTTTTTGTGTCATATGGAACCTGACAGCAATTAAATATAGTCAACACATCATCTTCAAGCTTCTCTACACCTGAATTTATATAATACCGAATATAAATGTATATTTTAGAAGGAAGATGGTGGAAAAATGAAAAAAAGGGAACAGTTCCCGATGGCTACTCTTTTCAATTGACTAGAGTTTCTTCTAGCTTTAGATTAGATTAGCTTTCAGGACTCCCTTAAAAGAAGACAATGGTGGTATGCATTCAGGTAAGCTGCTATACATTTATTTACATTCGATATAGTAAGTTTCCATCCCGTCATATTTTGAATTTAAATGTGCTAAAATTCTAAGGATAAAAGTTCTTGCTCTTTTATAGCTTCATGAAAATTGAATGTTTCTTATTATCTTTGTTTTTCACTACTTGTGATTAACAAGAAGTAAGGTTGGAGAGTTCCTGACTGGAGTTCAGCAATGAACTTCAAATGGTTGGTGACAAAATGTATAAAATGTAGGTAGTCAAAATAGCAAGATTTGTTTCATTTTATGAGAAAGGCTGCAGTCTGTTTCTTCATTGTGAGAGAAAACCCTAAAATTTTTAAAGAAAAAAATCTCGAATTTTTGCGAACAAAGTGTTTTACCATATTTTCCGAGAGGTAATCCAAGGTACCATTGTACGTGCAGTTTTTAATTTCGCATCTTGTTTTTAAGTATTTCCCAGTGTCAAATCTGTGCGAAAACTGCTGAAAAAAATTCAGCGATTTTGAGAACATTTTTTGTTTCCATAATGTTTTTCTGTAAGATGAAATCGAAAAAAAACACATTGTCCCCCCTCCCGCTCTGGAAAATGGTGAAATGACGTGACTGCATGTAATGATTTTACGTATGTATGACAAAATTTGTTGAAATTGTTTGTTAAGAAATTTGATAACAACTA
The DNA here is from genome assembly GCA_038373865.1 of Uloborus plumipes. Lineage (NCBI taxonomy): Eukaryota > Metazoa > Arthropoda > Arachnida > Araneae > Uloboridae > Uloborus > Uloborus plumipes. The sequence continues at coordinate 2,497 of JAXGGA010024631.1, read as the reverse complement.
AATTCTTTCACTGAATTTCCTTTTTATGTCGTAATGAGTGAGCGCATATTACATGTGCATGTTGTCAAACTATGAGAGGATATTGGCAAAAAAAGGCAGATTTGATAGTGTAACTTTTTCTCGTCTATCACAAGATTTTCTGTTTTTTTCTTTGGTGGCAGGAATTTATTAGCAAAAAAAAAAAAAAAAACAGAATTATGTCCCATAACTTGTAAACTAATATTTAAAATGGACATAATTAAAAATTTACTTAATACTTTTAATAGTATAATGGGAAAAGGAATTAGATGAGGATACCATTGCCTCAAGTAGGCAATGGCATAGTTAAGAAAAATATGGGCAGGGCTGATAAGGCTAGTTTTAGCTCTTTTTTATTGTCAAAAAAGGAACGTTTCTGAGTTTCGAAGGAGGATAGTTCCCTAAATCCCCTCTCCCCCTAGATTTTTGACAGTAAATGTCAAAAAAAAGAAATATTTCTTTAGAAAGTTGCTTTTTTTTTTTTCAATTTAAACTTCAGCACATGAATAACAAATTAAAAGTCTTTTATAAGAGGGTACGGAATGTGTTATATGAAACTCTTTTAAACTCTAGGGGGAAAACTTGATCTGTTGTATATTGTCTACATATGTGTGATGAGTTGAAGATAAAATTCTACTTCCGTGAATTCTTTTCGGTTCCCCCAGAGTCGTGGAGGCCCTTAGCGTTTGCGACATGCTAAATCTGCTGATGTCTGATCTCCCATCGATTGACTTCAATCGATTTCTAACTTTGAAGAAGAATCTCGGCGGAATGCGAGTGTTGTCTCTGAATGTTGTGCAAACAAATTCAGAGAGAGAGGTCAATGCAATGCTGATGTCAAACAAGCTGTGAAATATTTCTTCGCATGCAAATAGTCGAGTTTTTCTTGGATTGCTCTGCAAAGCTTGTCAAGCAGTATGACAAGTGCATCAATATCTTTTGTACTTATATGAAAAAATAAAGTTATGTTTTATCTATAACTCATTCTATTTTTTAACTTTCATTCATAACTCTGAGCACAATCAACCGGAGAAACAAAATTTCCTGACTTTCTTTTGTACAAAAGCACTTTTTAGAGTTTTGGTTTCGGGGTCAGTGTTAAGCCTACAATGTTTGTTTTTCTCACTATTTCCCTAATTACATTGCCTACAATCAGGGCCGTCGCAACCGGGGGGGTGAGAGGGGTGTCTCACCCTCCCAGCGATTTTTTCCAGTCGGCAAAATCAGTTTGATTCGGAATTTTTAATGTTTCAGATTTTCAAAACCTTTTTTGAATTAAAAAAAAATGCTCAATCACACATGTACAGTTACACGACTGTTTGGAATTATTTTACCGACTGTTCCCTTCTCTTAACGAATCATCTCCTGGGAATTTTGACCGAGTAGGCTCATGTATTACGGCGACGTCAATCGTCAGATTCACTAGAATCGGCATTTTTCCTTTTTCAAATTCAGGATTCACGAAATGCTTCATTTCCCCTCTTTTTTATATAGTACACATGTACACAGAATTATAATTTGTCAGAATACCATGTTTGGTTTAATGCTTCATGTTCATTCTGTTGATTTCATATCTCAGACACAGAACTTTTTCAACTGCTCATCGAATGCTTATTTTGCCGACTGCTCAATTTGCCGACATAATAAGTGTTCACTCAGTGAATTCGGCTCTAAAGTCGGCATTTTTGCTTTGATTCTGAATTCAAAATTTTTGAGTAAAGTAATAAGTAGCTTTTTTGTGAGAGCCATGTTTACATTTTCACTTTTTATAAAAAAGGAAAAAATAAAAACATGTACCGTTTGATCGTAGACAACTGTTCAGTTCATTTGAAAGAAAATAAATCATGTCATCGACTTCTTCTTTTACTGCAATCTTAACTTGCCGGTAGTTACTTCAACAAAGTCTCATTTTGCCAACATTATACCGAGGAATGCGCCGAACTCAAATTTATATGATGGAAGGAAATCATGTCATTTTGCCGAATGGTAAAATACTAGGGCTGCGACATCGATGTCGATGTTTTGGAAACATCGATGTTTTTGCTAAAACATCGATGTTTTTACCATCGATGTTTGAGAGTCGATGTTTTCCCAACATCGATGTTTGGGTTCGATGTTTTTTTCGATGTCGATGTTTTATAATCCATAAGAAAAAGCTTGATAAAAATATACGATATGCAGACGCATTACGAAGTTCTCATCCTTAATCAGAAGTTTCAGTATTAATCTCAATAAAAAACATTTTCTATAATTATTATCGATGTTTTGCTCTCGATGTTTCTAAAACATGCCTAATTTGCTTTCGCCAATATTTTTTTATTTTTATTTATTTCATTATTATTCTTTATGTGAATGTTTTATATTTCACCAAAAAAATAAAAAAATATTAAGATATGCGGCCAAAAGTTGTGTCGTTCGTTAGAAGACGTTTTTGATAGTTACCATCGATATTTTAAGGTCGATGTGTTTTAATAATCAC
>JAXGGA010024630.1:0-11758 GCA_038373865.1 Uloborus plumipes | reverse complement strand
GTATAAAATTCATTAATTTTTCACGTAGTTTAAAATATATTTAAAATTCGTATTTAATGTACGGCCTTTTAAGAGAATAATGAGCTTGGATGACACAATGACAATATATAACCACAATTTTTTTAAAACAACAGAGACAACAAGTAGCCGAAGTCCTTTATCTCCCTTCTAAAGCATCATAAAATTTGCAATTACAATCAGTGTACTTCAATCCTTTATAAGGAAAATTCCACGAACTAACTATCTAAATTAGACATGGTTTCTTGCTTTGTAGATATTTCAGTTGCCAAAAAAAAAAAAAAAATATTTTGCCAAAAAATAACGATGTTGAAATTTTGATTTTTGTCCAGCTAGATTTAAAAAATCGACCACTGTGCAGCGCCTTCTTTTCCGCTCCAAAATCCATACAAAGGCTTTGTCGCTTTGTGCTCTGCGATAAGAGATATACTCCCGTTTTCTTGGAACTTCGAATTAGCAACTGGTCTTCAAAGCACATTTTCTGCTCTAAAGCGGCTGAGGAAGGATTCTATAAATTTTTTTTTAAAGCAAGACACAATGGCGCATTCCGAAAAAGTTTAAAATCAAAGCTAAATATTTTTTGAATTTGGATGCGTTATATGGTGAAATAGTGTTTCGTTTCGGAATTTTAAACATGAAAAATGCATTGAATTATAGGGTCACCTTTTTTCTTTACTTCCATATTTCTTGAAATTTATTTACGAAGTAAGGAATTTAATAATTTAAGAAATTCGCAATATGAAAAAAAAAAAAATAATATAAATAAACATTTGACAGCAAACGTTTTCGATTAAGATAGGCCACCGTAAGTACAACCAAGGCTACACTAGATAGCGTTTTATACAGGCTTCTTCATTACTCAAAACATCAATGGTAAAGATTTGCCCGCTAGAGAGCGCTGAACAACGACCTCCCAAATGTTTGTTTACATTTATTAGCATGTTGTTTCCGCTGTAAAAAGTGACGTTTATCCGACCTTTTAGGGCTAAAAAATATTGATGTAGTTAACTGAAGTGGAGTACAGAGTGAATTGATGCCGAAGGCCCTCTTAGTACTGCTTTTTAGGGGAAATAAATTCCCTTTTCAGGTAAAGTTGGTCGCAACTCATGATTCAGTCATACGACATTCATTCATTGTTTACTTTCTTCGAATTAGCAACATATAGCAATGGCGTTCAATTTTGACATCTCTGCATTAATAAAATATACGCTTTTCTTCGCAGCCGATAAATAAAAATGTAGCAATGAAATAATATTGTTCTATTTACTATTTTGTTTCATTACTGTTGCTCACACGATCTTAATTGCTACGCAAAAGCTCAGATGTTCATTTTGATAGCGTTGACCCATCAGAGCGATAAATGGCGAATCTATTCGTAGAGACATTTCATTTTGATGCCCCAGAATGAAATGTACACTAATGAAGCGATGGTGTTCAACGGAAAGACGATTGACAACAAAACATATTAATTTCTTTAGTAAAAACGAAATGAGCATATATAATCGTTTGGTACTAAAGAGCAATACAAGTACGAAAAACATAAACAAAACTACAATATTACGACGACCAACTGTAAAATTTTGTTTTCATTTACACAACATTAAAAGGTAATGTTCTTTTTATGTTAAATTTCACACATTGATAATATTTCGATAATTGGGAATCTGCTGTGGTTGCCAAATTTTTGGCGATAATTACTTTATTTTGTTGCTCTTTAGTTTATGTTTGCGAAGGAAGTATATTTCCCTCGCTCATAAATTGGACACAAAGAGTTAACGCCAATAGTGAAAGATAATCAGACTTCCAATCACCGAAATCTTCCCTTTTTTGTTTCTAATTTCTCACATAAATTTAATACTTGAAAGTAAAATAATGGGCCAACTGAAAAAAAGCTGCGAAATAATGTGAGAATTCTTATTAAAAAACTCGCCAAATCAACTTCAAAAGCTTCATTAGCATGTAACATAACAAGTTTAATAAATATATCGAGCCATTATTATCAATGAAATTTAAATTAAAATGCAAAATAAGAGAAAAGAAGACGATGCAAGCTTAAAATTTTAATCTTCGCTTAGGTGGTAAGAAAATACATCGCCAAGTTAAAAAACGTAGCTATAACTGAAACGTACATACTACCAAAGATCTCGGTTATTGAAATATTCTCAAAAGCTTTACGGAGAACTTCCATTAAAATGTAAAAAAATCGCCAAATAAATTAATTTGACCATCTAAACTCATCAAAAGTTTTGATGGAACTATCGTTCCAAAATCGCCATTTATCGCTCTGCGGTGCCAGTGTCGTTTCATAGTTAATTAATAATTAGAATCAATTAAAATGAAAAATAATTCACTAACTAATTAAAATAAGCCGTTAAAATGCAGAATAAACCAACAAATCGAACGAGCTATTAAATAACGTTAAAATACACTAAGATAGAATTGAATGCCAAATTGTAAAATGGTCGCCAACAAATTAACTTTTAATTTTGTCTTTTATTATTTGATTTGTAGAAATGTTAGTTACCATAAAATTCGATAGATGTCGCTGGAAAAGGACGTCCGTTTTTATCCCAAGGATTTTGATCAAATGAAGAAGCCTGTATAAAACGCTATCTAGTGTAGCCTTGGTCACGTATAACGCTGGATGTATCAAAATAATTCATTTTTTTAAGGTATCCGTACACCTTCGACAACAAATTTTTTAAATTTTCTGAATTTTACAGTTAAAGTTACATTTTTCATTCATACATGATCTAAAATGTATGTATAACTGAAAAAAATCCCTTTCTTTGTATTTGGGTGGAAGATAGAGTGGAAAAATAAGCGAATTTCAGTAAAAATGTCACTGTGTCGCAAAACACTGTAAGTCAGTATCAAATGCATATATTTACATTCTGTAAATGTGAGATCAATAATAATAGTCTTTTCTGGGGAATAGACTATGCTCATGGTAATAACCTCATTAGTTCTGAAGCTATGGTGGTTAGACTACGTATAAATATGCGAAATCCCAGAACACACGAAACGTTAAGCATAAAAAGCAGCTGTAATTCATAAATTATTGAAGTTACAAACATGAGCATAGTCTATTCCCTGGGAAACATTATCTAGAATGAATGTTCAAAATTTCTAGTCATTTGAAACATAACTTTTTGAGATATCATGTTTTGCGACAGTTGAAACAGCGGAAAAACCAGTTTTGAGTAAACGCAGAAAATAACTTTTAACCATCATTATTACTTTGAAAACAGTAAGTGAATAGAAAAAAATGCTAAAATCATGAAATGCATTCTTTTAGTGACATAAAAAGGTAAAATTTTCATTTTAGGTTCACCTGTCATTATTTTATGAAGGTCACTTTATAGACAGTGATTTAAAATCAAATAATAGAATTGAACAAAAAATTTTCATTTTCACAATTTAATGTTTAAAATAATATTTAAAAATATCATGTGACATAAACATTAAATAATAAAGCAAAAGCAAAAAAAAAAAAAAAAAACTATCAAAAACATTATAAATAGTTAAGTACCAGAATAAATAAATGTTGAACGGTACAAATAATTAGAATATAGAGCATGTTCTCGTCTCCGACTTTCAGAACGAACACACATTTGGAGCAATAAAAAATAATGTACACATCATCTTAATATTCTCCTGCTTTATATGAGCATCCTTCTTTGGAATCTAAAGCAGAAACTTTTTTCTTCCGAACTGCTCTAAGAATCTTCCTACGTTTTTTCGAGGAAGGGGTAGAATGCCGAACAGATTCTTGTATTCGCACCCTGTCCAAATGATCATAGCACTTTACTGTATAATATCCTAAATCTTTTAGTCCAAGTCCAGATAAAATGTTCAGACAACCCTTAAACCCATCATTGAATTGTACAACAGCATCATATACACCCAATTTTAAAGTTTTGAGACAGACAAATACCTCTTTTGGTATCCTCTGCCATACAACACTATTAAAGCACTCATTAGAATTTTGAGTTTTGCCATGCAGGCATTTGCTCAAAAGATCTCTTGAGCATAAACCTAAATACACAGGCTTGACTTTGTTTAGAACATGATTTGGAAGGCCTGCATATTTCTCCTCCACGCTCGAGTTCGTAGCTTTTGCCCGCTGGAAAAAACACCAACTGTCTTTGCCAATAGGGCATTGCCCATGCATGGGTTTTCTCGAGCTCGATGCACAGTGGAAGAGTGCAGCAATAACATTTTGCTGCATCTTTTCTAAGTCTCCGACATTGCTCCGGATGGCTATGCCGTAGTAATTTTGAAGGCGGTCGATGAAAACATCTGTAAGCTTTCCTCTTCCTGAGAGCCCTTTAGTGCGTGATTTCAATTTTCGCAAGCGAGATCCGACTCTTTTTTGTATATGTCCAATACACTCTTGCTTGACAACACTATTTTTCCCATAAATATTTTGTACATTTAGGAATGCTTTGGAGTCGCCATCTCCATAGTACTCTGTATATTTTAACGCTCGGCTTTCAATAGATCTTAAAAATATCCGAGATGATCCAACAATCTCCATTTTGCCTGCAGCTCTTTTAAAATTGCACTGGCAAATATGATCTGCTTTGCTTGTAAGGTATTCCGTGTTTTTTGTCATCTTTTCAAGTTTCTTGCATATTGGGCAGTACGAGGACATCACTTCCACATCTACTACTTTGCCCGTATTGACAGAAATGGCAGAAACACATCCGTTCAATGAGGTATACCCTCTACGCTGCCAAGTTCCATCAACGGATACTCCACACTCCAGCACGTCTTCATTTTCATTTGAATGAGTTGCCACTAAATCAGCAGCAGCCTTTTGCATCGAAGATTCAGCGACATCTTTAACAACTTCAAGTAGTTTCTGTTCAGAATTGACATATGCTGTTTTAGATAGGGTAGGCAAGTTTAAAGTTGTACACAACTTATACGATGCTGAGAAACCTTTCCCTATTTGTCGCATTCCGTACACTAACCTACAGTTTATTTCGGGTGCATTTACAATTTTTTTTTGATGAAGCAAAACCTTTGCAAAAATCACATTCTCTACATTTTAGAGAAAAATGGGAACATAACCCATACATGGTCTCTTCTGTCAAGATTAACTTTTCAGCTAAACAACTAGGGCAGCTAAGTTCATTAAACACATCAGATAGGATCTGTAGGTCAAAAATTCTATTTCCAGTCATTGTCTCACTTTTATCATCATTTAAGGAAGAATCAACAGTCAAATCAATAGAACAAGCAGTTAATTTTGAGGAACTAGCAGTTTGTGATAAGCACTCTTTGTCACTGGCTGCACTCTCTTTGTCACTGGCTGCATTCTTCTTTGAGAAACGATTCCCATAAAAGTTGCGTCTCCGCGTCCTCGCAATACTTTTCCCCATTTATTAAGAAGAAAATAAAACAAAAAACAAACTACGATAGCTTTAAAAAAGCAAGAAAAAACAGCAAAATATTAAGAAGAGAAGATCGCAATCGGTGAAGCACAGATGTAAACAACACTGACGAATAAAACTCGTTGCCAAACAAATTAAAATAAAAACATCAAAATAAATATTGCCAGATGTATTTTGAATACTTTAAAAGAATAATTTTTAATTTGAATAAATTACTTGAGCCACAAAAGCTGATTGAGTAGCGTATTTTTAGCAGACGATAACTGTCAAACTTCACTTCCGGTATTTAAACCTGTACTTCCGGTCTTCAAACTTGATGTTATTCCATAATTTAAATCGCTCTAACTTCACTTCTAAGTACAATAGAGACAAAATTCTTGCTGTTTTAGAAAGCTAAAAGATTGAGGTTTTATATTAGAGCAAAATTGAAAATTCGTAATTTTGATCGAAAATCACGTTTTAAAGGTGTACGTATACCTTAAGACTATTTTGACGCGCGCTACTCATTCACCTAGGAAAATAAAATAGCGAGCGAACGAAGAAATTTAGGGAATTGCGCCAAATGCAAAACGAGTTTGATAAGGAGCCAAATGCGGCATCCATTCTTTCTCCTTGATCTGCGATAGTAGACAGGTTGGCATTGTGCGTCCCGGAGCATGCACCGACAATACCGCCGTCTGGCGGTGGGCTGCTCTTGATGAACAAATCCTGAACACATGCAGCTTCGGACAAGCAGGTCTTAAATGGTTTGGACTGTAGCAAAAGTTACAACGAGGTAAATTCCGCCTTTCAAAGTTCCCCTCATTGTTTACCCTCGGCGCGGAGCGCTCTCCGTCCGATCGGGGGTAGTCCCCAAATTTCGCATTATTTGACTTTTGAGAAGTCATCTCAGTCTTTTGAATTTTCCCGAGATTGGAATTTTTCCTGATATTTTCGTAACAGTCGAGGAGCTCTGCCAATTGCCCCGGTTTCTTGTATTTAGCCCACTCGTCAATGAAATGCTCCTTAACTTCGACAGCCACACGTTTTTTAATTTGGTCTGTTACCATTAAATCCTTTAAGGCTTCGGAGTCTTGGACATCTAACCCCCTCTAGCCATTGCTCAAGGAAATTTTTGCTTTTGAAAGCAAAATCTTTCCACGTGCCTTCCACCCGCTTAGATAATTTAACAAACTTTTGTCTAAAAGCTTCTTCGCTTAATTTAAATTTGTGCAATAAAATTTGCCTAATGTGATCATAGTCCTCGGACTTTTCTTCAGGCTCCCGAACAATTAATTAATTGTACTCTATCTAAAGGGAGACGACTTATCAGACAATTAACCCAATTACATAGCTCAATATTCGCCTTCTTGACCTGGCGTTCGAATATGGTTAAATACAAATTTTTGTCTGATTTTTATGGGTCAAATTTTGGAATAAACTACAAATTCAAAGTTATCTTTAGGGGCTCGGACACTTGAGTTTGTATTAGAGACAGTTCCCTGCGGCGGGAGAGAATTTAACCTAAGTCTTTCCAGCTCGTATTCCCTCTTTTCTTTTTCTTCCTTCGCTTGCAAGATTGACAACCTTTGAGCCCTTTCTAATTCTTCTATCCTCAACTTTTCCGCCCTTTCTAACTCTTTCCTCAATTTTTCAGCCCTTTCTAATTCTTCCTTCCTAGTAGCAATAATATTACCTAAAAGGGTTCAACAAATTTTTCCTCTAATTGTTCAGAGCTAGTAATGACATTTTTAATTTCGTAAAGGGTCATTCATCTCTGCCGAAGCAATTACCCCTAAATTCTCAGCGAGGATTAACAAATCCTGCTTCAATCCCTTCCCTAGAAATTCCATTTTAAAAACTGTAATAGCCTAATCAAAATAATAAAATCAGAATAATCACAGAATTAAAAAGCAATAGAAAGCAGCTAATCCAAAAAAAAAAAAATGTATACGAATTTACTTAATATTAAAAATGCACACAAAGCTCTCAAACAAGATCTGCTTTGTTACACAATTAAGTAACTTCAATTAACTTTTAGAAAAATTATCTCTAGGATTTCCTAAACGTTCTATTATTGCAAGTCATAAATACAACACAATAGAATACAGTTAAATCTTATGTCACTCTCAAAGATGAAAAAGGCACTTACCCCATTTGCTGAGAGGACTGCCTTCAAGAGAGTATCCAAACGTAATCCCGGTTTTAGAATCAACTGACAATAGTCAATTAATATGCTCACAAATGCACATCGGTCGGCGGTGACCGGTTTCAAAATATTGTCTACGGGTTGCCCGCAGCACAACAGGATATTCGGAGATTTTACTTTTGATGTCAAGATGAAAATCTTCCACACGCGCACAGACGTCAGTCCTCACGCGAAAACTACACGCGCACTTCCAAACGAAGAGGCCAGGTTTACTTTGACAAAGTTTTGAGTTCACAACACACGCACACATCTCGAGAGCGCTGATGATGCGACGAAAAGATCCCTTGATCTCGCAGAGCACATCCAAACAATCGTGCGACGACGAGATGATTCTGCAGAGCACATCCTTCAACAATGATGCGACGAAGAGATCATGCAGAGCACATCCTTTAACAGTAATGCGACGAAGAGATCACTTGGTTTCCCAGAGCATCGCTGGATTCGAGTAGCTTCTTCATATCGTTCTACGAACTAAATTTTTATCGCAAAGTTATTCGCGAAGTTTTACTAAAACTGAGGCGAGTAGGATTCGCCGCGCTGCCAAAAAAATTCTTTTATCTCTATAGTTGTGACGTGTTGACACAGAGATAAAGTTTTCCGTTACAATAAAATTCGTTTATTTGCACTTCTTGATTATATGTATTTACATGGAATTAATAGTTTTCATTCAGATTTAGGGTTTTTATATATGACGGATCAACGTGGACACAATTCAATAAAAGCTGGATCAGTCTTGTGGAACATTTGTTCCAGAGCTAAAAAACGAACTTCCTGTCAGGTCGACTGTATCACCGAATCTCTCTCCACTGGGCATCTTCGCCGCCCTAAAAAATCTGTGCAAGTTCCCCGGTGGTCCGACAGGCATGCTAGGAAGGCGCAACTTTCCCCAGCCATTATGTCACCTTGCCAGGGAACCCACGTAATCTACAAGGCACCCGGTTGGTGGGTGGCCTTGCAGTGAACCCTCTAACAGACGTACGACGTGGGAGGTCGGGAAACTGTTGCGACCTCACACCCTGGTTTTTCCTTCATGCCCCTTTTATAGCCTTGAGATGTTTTAAGTAAATAATTGTGTAGGGCACATGCAGCCTAAGTTAAATTTTCCGCACTTTTGACAAGTAGCTGCATTGGGTTTAGTAGAACTCGAAATCGATTGGCCAATATGCTAAATGCATGCTCAACGACTCTTCGGGCTCTGCAAATCCTTTTATTATACACTATTTCCTTCGGATGTTTGGTCTTATGGGAAAAAGGTTGGTTGGTAGGTTACTTTGGCTTTACTGGCAATAGAACCTTCATAGGCTATACTGCGCCAAACGATGATAAGCCATAAAGCATATAAAATTTAAAACCATTTTTGAAACAGACGCATAAATGACGTTTAAAATCTTAACTAATCAAGGGAAAGAAAAAATATTTTTAAGTAAATTCAGAAATAAATAACTAAAACAAAGGCAAAACACACAAGACAAAGATAAAATCACTAAATTAGAGATGTAAAACCAATTTCATGTAAAAAAGGGAACAAATTAGGATGAGGTGTATCCCCAAGTAATTCAGTCAAAGATGGATTAAAGTTATTAAAATGTTTAAAATGAGTTTGGTTAAAATTTGGGCATTTACACAGAATATGAAACACTGTCTGGTTGATATTGCAGTTAATACATATAGGCGCTGGTTCGCGGCGAAGAAGGTATTTGTGTATAAACCTGGCATGGCCGATGCGAAGACGGGCTATGACGAATTGTTTCCTTCGCTTAATATTAAAGGATTTGAAACCTTTCGTGAAGGGCTGGATAGAGTGCAATGGGGGAAAAGGGTTTAATGATATCGCACCCTTGCTACAAAAGTGCCACAACTCAAAAAACTACGTTTTCCAGGAATTGCAAAAAACTGTTCCCGGGCTGACTAGGCACCTTTTAGTTTTTTTGAATTTGTCAATATGAAGACCGATACATCTCAAATTATAATCGTTAGTTACGCACGTTACTCTACGACGACTGGACGACAACTCAAGATGTGGCATTTCAGTGGAAGGGGTCCTATGCATCTTGATAACAACAAAACGCCATAACTGCCCTTTGGCGACTGATTTTTCAGTGCAACTGCCGGATCTTTTGAAGATTGGTAGACACGTGTAAACTACGTCTAAGGACGGTCATAACCCAAAAATTGCAATTTTTGAGTTGTGGCACTTTTGTAGCAAGGGTGCGATATATGTTAAGGGAAACGCATCGTCAGCTACAACTACATAAGGCAGCATACGATTATCCCCAAGATATTCACTTTCGGGAAAATGCGTGTCTCCATTCTCTAATATTTCATCCAGAGTGAAAGCCTTTAACACGCCGCCATCACTGGTGCGACCATTGCAGCCAACATCAATATAAATAAATCTATAAGCTGCATCAACAAGTCCTAACAATACGATGCTATCAGCATCGCTGTAATTTCGGTAGTAAGATCCGTCTTTGCGCATAGCCCTAAAGTTGACATGCTTGCCATCTAGAGCTCCTAAGCAATGAGGAAATTGACACCTGCGGTCAAATGAATCGGCAATTTTTTTCCACTCATCCGTACTTGATGGAAACTGGAAAGAAAAAGAACAATTACTTTAACTTAACACATAATCCCCCCAACCCATGACATTAAACATTATTTACAAAAAAAAAAAAAAGTAACCAGAGACTAGAGTATCACATACAGTAAAGCGTTGATAATCCGGATTAATAAGGACTGGACCCATCCGGATTTTCAAAAATAAACTTTTTTTTCTGCTTTAAAACTACTGAAACCTTACAAATGTACTTACACCTGTATAAACATAGTTACAGTAGGAAAATACAGTTTAAGCTTTCGTGTATTGCTCGGTTACTTTAATGAAAGTAAAACACAGAATACAAACACAAAATGTGAAGGAGAGTTCAGGAACAAAATTGTACAGTATGAAGTTAAAGACTAGCTTTAGCAAAATGCTAAATATTATATGGTTAATGAATAATTTAATAAAATTTTAGAAATTATGATTGAAGAATATAATTGTTATTTAAACTACCTGACTCTATCCCTGAAAATTTAAAATTTGGAAAGACAGAGCTTTAATTAATGCTCAGACAAACTTGAATTTCGGCCTACCTTTAAGAAATCTGTGTTCAACGCACCATAAATCACTTCGCTTATCTCCGGAACATTTTTACTGAAAAAGGACGTCGACAGCTTGGTACTAAACTGCAGGTTTTCATGTTTCATTAGTGGCAAGGAATCTTAAGGTTACAGCAAGTTTTTCTCCTGGAGAATCTGCTTCCCTCATAAGTGTCTTGCCTTGTTATGAATGGCCCAACCAGGCGCAACAGCTGCTGAAAGTACTCCTCCGACATTCTCAAATACTTAGCATAACTAGGTTTGTTTTCTATAGCTAGTTCTTTTACCAACATGACATACGCTCCTCTTTCATTTCTCCGTTGGATCCAATCACGAAACTAGTATTCACCCCACTCCATGGAACACCTCAGGCAATAGTGCTTCCCCCCCTTGCCCGTGATCTTGGAGGAATTTGCATAAGGGGTGAAATTCGCCTGGGGGCAAAATGTTGCCTAGTATTCTCTTTGCTGCTTGTCGAGTGGAGTTGAGTTGTATACCCTAAATTTTGTTTTTCGAGTGGAAATGAATTCTATGCCCTAGAGCCGCTATATAGACAGGCCGACGCATCAAGATTAAGTTTCACCACTTTGGATCCAACTCCTTAACTTTTACTTTCAAATTTTCATTGTTGCGGAGTAGGGTTACCAGAAAAAAGTTTTGGCACATTGCTAAGCTTTGCCAAATCCACGTGCCGCTAATAATTGCTCACAGTGAAAAATTACCAAAACGCGATTACTGGCCAGAAAAGACAACCACTCAAACACAGAAACACGCGCTGGATCCAAAGTGGTGAAACTTAATCTTGATGCGCCGGCTCGTATATATAGGGGCCTTAGTATGCCCCTAAGAACGGAGTAGAAAGAAGGAGAGAAATGCTCTACGGATGCGCTAGTTTGAAAGTGGCAACGAATTCTCACCGCCGCCAGAGGACACTACTTACTAAACCCTCCCTATTTCCTAAAGGAATCAATGTAAATGATACCGAATCTGTCATCTTTTTAAATGCTGC
>JAXGGA010024629.1:0-11759 GCA_038373865.1 Uloborus plumipes | reverse complement strand
GAAATAAAATATTTTTGGAAAAAAATAGAACCGACTTCAGTTGGAAATTGCTCTAAAAAGTAAAAAAATAATTTTTTTCTTTGAATACCATCGAAACAACTTTTAAACATAAGTTTTGAAGTCGGCGCAAAAACGATAGGTAAAATGATATTTAACCATATTTTTCCAACATTTTTTCAAAGGAACCATTGAAAATTAAAAGTAGAATATTTGTACCATTACACGGATGTGTGGTAATCAATGAAATGAATCCATTAAAATCTATATTTATAGTTGAATTGTTAGTTGCGTATGATTCTATACATTGTTTTTGCGCCAACTTCAAAACTTATGTTTAAAAGTAGTTTCGATGGTGTTCAAAGAAAAAAATTATTTTTTTACTTTTTAGAGCAATTTCCAACTGAAGTCGGTTCTATTTTTTTCCAAAAATATTTTATTTCATTCTTTTTAGTGTAAATGCACTTAAAATAATCAAAATATAGTTAAAAAACCATGCAGCTGTTCAAAAAACTTGCAGACCTGGATCTCATTCCATCATGAACTTCAACCTGACGCGCATAACCACTTGACCATCCGGTCGCTCATTGGAGTAAGGATTTACGATAGCACATATTGTTTTTAAATAACATTAAATTTTAGTTTTTCGATCATAACTTTCTAGTGAACAAATATCGTCATATGAATACATGGTACCTAAGTTAACCATCTCCTATCGATTTAAAAAAATCGTCCAAATCGGTTCAATAGATCAGATGTTATGTGCGAACAAACAGACAAAAAACATACGCTTTGAATTGAGAACCTCCTCCTTTTTTGAAGTCGGTTAAAAATTGAAAGTAAAAGTAAGTAATTTGAACTGTGGGAGAAGGAGTGAGAGTAAAACTTGGAAAATTGGTGCAAGTTTTTGCTTTTCATGGAAAATAATTTTCAACTAAAGTGCACTCTTAAGCTTTTTACAAACACCACAAATCAAAATCTTATTTTTTAAAATGTGTGTCACTTTAATGATCGTTCATAGCCCCCCCCCCTCTCCCTCGCAGCGCAAAAAAACATTACACAGCAGATTTTTCCAATAACTCACTCATGGTGTTTGATACATTTTATTTGTTTGTAATGATGTTTTTTAGTCACAACCAATATGAAAATCACAAAAAATAGTTACTTTAATTTTTAACATATATTATCATCTTCAGAATTTTTGACTTTTAATTTCATCTTGAATATGACGTAAATGCAAGGTATAAAATACAGAATTTTATAAAGGTACAAAAATTAACATAATATAATTGATTGTGTATATAATTTTTGAAAAAATAATATAGGTGCCGCAAATCAAAAACCATTTATTGCCACAATCGATTCAAAGCCCCCAAAAATGGCGTTAACGTCCATAAGAAAATTCTACAGCATCGAAGGACCCCATTGCCAATTTTAACAAAGATCTGACCAAAACTCATTTTGTACCATAAAAAAATATGGGGCACATTCCCATGAGAGGATGTACCTGTATAAGGACATTACAATCATTAAAATCATTTAAAAAAAAAAACATGCAGCTATTCGAAAAAATCCTTGCAGACCTGGACTCGATCTCATTCCATTAGGAACTTCAACCTGACGCGCATAGCCACTTGACCATCGGGTCGCTCATTGAAGTAAGGATTTACGATAGCAGATATTGTTTTAAATGACATGAAATGTTAGTTTTTCGATCCTTACTTTTTTTCTAGTGAACAAATATCGTCATATGAATACATGGTACCTAAGTTACACCATCTCCTATCGATTAAAAAAAAGATGTTCAAATCGGTTCAGTAGATCAGATGTTATGTGCGAACAAACAAAAAAAAAGTATACGCTTTGAATTGAGAACCTCCTCCTTTTTTGAAGTCGGTTAAAAAATGGTTAAAACTTGGGCATAAATGGGTTAATAGTTTTTCTACATTTTATATACATCTTCGCTTCCAGAGGAAATGTCAGGATTTTCCATTCACCCGTACTTATGCCTTCGAGTTACTTTTGCCGGATTTACAATTTTATACAGTGTTAAAACTACAGGTTTCACAAGGCACCTTTAAGGGTTAAAGGTTGTATCACCACACCTGAGGGCTGCCACTTGACTCCCTATGATACCCTTGAGGGTGCCATTCGGCTCCTTAGGGTGCCATGGGGTCCCATAAGACACCCACAGGGTACCACATGGAGCCAAATGGCATCTTCAAGGGTGTCATAGGGAGTCAAGTGGCACCCCTCAGGGGTTCTGCTGGTGCTACAACGTTTTACCCTTGAAGGCGCCTTGTGAAACCTGTAGTTTTAACAGTAGCATTTGGAGAATGCTTAGCGCAGGCAATGATTTTACAGTCTACAAAAAACTCATTTGCGCACTAGATATAAAATGTACTATAATGCATAGAAAAAGCTGGTGTACATTAGAGTACAATTCCCAAGACTTATCAATCCATAATGATGTCTTTACAGTAAACTGGACATTAAATTATTTCACTGAGAATTGTTCGCATGGTTATTTGGATTTTCTGTTGAAATAGATTCTTTTGAGAAACAGGATTTCAAAAGTAAAACTAAGGATTTAGCTTACCCGAAATTCCGGATTAACGAGTTTTGAATAAGATATAGTGCCCTTTCAATACAGTTCTGTGGGATATTATACAATTCTTGACGGTGCGACAGGAAATGCTTTAATAATGTATCAGGTTTTATAGTTTATAGGATTAAATTCTATTTCTGCGGCAGCAATGAGCTTATAAATTTAGCTCTTCGATGGAAGGACACGTTTTATGATATTTTCAAAGAAACGAAGGTTTCAGACCAGATACGAAAATTATCTTTTCAATAAGTGCTTTATGTTAACTTCTCTCTCTCAACTCAAACTGTTTCGACCCTCATTTGTCTCAACTCATTAGCCAGTGATTAACCCCTTTGCAATCAAGCAAATCTTTTTCAGCCCCACGCTGAGTAAAATTAAGAAACGTCAAAATTGTTCCGAACTGGATATGTTAAAAGATTAACAGGGATAAATTGAACTGAATAAGGTTGAGTACCAGGAAACAAAGTAGCAAACAATTTTATTGTATCCAAGTAGTGAAGTGTCGGGGCGAGATAGGTTAAAATAGATAAAAGTGGAGTGATGCTAAGTGTCTTTATAGTGTGATGACGGTGTCCCTTTGCATCCGTCTCTTCCCGCCCTTTTTTTTTAATTAAGGGAAAAAAAAGCACTCGACATCACTGCTTCATTAGGTACAAACAACCCAGTCATGGCAAGCGATAAAAACCTTTCGAGAACAAACAAATTAAGGTTTGGTTATAAAACAGACAAAACATACTTCAAATGAGATTTTTTTCATTGTTAATATTCATACCTTTCACACGCCATAGTCAAAAAATAATAAACTCTTAAAAATTACCCAGTTACAGTTTGAAATTATAATGTCAATAATTTTAGATTTTCTCCAAATGGTAGCTAGTTTCTTAATGTGTTTCATTAAAAAATTATACAGGAAATTTTTAAATTTGGTATTAGTTTTGGTCAAAAAGAGTAATCAACTTTTAAAACAGGGCACATTTACGAAAAAATTACCGACACGTATTCCAGAAAAACAAGAAATCCCCACTTCAGTGCAAAATATCTTACGCTCATAGATACAAAGTTCCCTAAATTCTTTTTAAATGTAGGATTACTTTCTTCAAACCAAGCTGAAACAAAAGTAACATCAAATCGAGTAGAAAATAAGACCTGTTAAAAGTTATTTCATGTAAGTAACGACTTAAGATTTAATCTACGATTTTACGTTTAACAAAAAGTTGAATTTCTTCGGTGAAACTTGTGATAACAGGATTTCCGTGTTTCAATAATTTGTATGCAAGTCGTGATCACGTTCCAGATTTGTAATTGTGAAGATTCTACGTTGTGCTAAAGAGAAACAAATTGTGTAAGTTCACGAGAACTGAAAAAGTGAAGCTGGAATTACTTACTTGCAGGGGTGCCAACATGGGGGGGGGGCATCAAAATGGGGGGGGATTTGTTGAAACTAAATTATTTTAATTTATTAATTTTTTCAATTTAAATTATTTACTGATTTTTAAAAAATATCCATTATTTTTATTTAAATTATTTCTTTATTTTTTGTGCGCGCGTATGTGTGTGCTGGGAATGTCTGGAAGAGAAAAAGCGATTCTATTTTGCGCATAATTCGAACTTAAAAAATTTATAAAAAAGTTATAATTAAAAAAATATTTTTGAATAAAATAAAGAGGGGCAAAATGAAAAAAGCACAGGAGAGTTTGTGACTTTTTTTTGGGGGGAGGGGGGGATTTGAGGCCATTGAACTTGTGGGGGGGGGGACACTTTTGCTTACTTGCAATAAGTTGTAAAGTACTGTCATTAAATTAACTAGTTGCAGTATAGGATATTAGAAAGTAAAATAAATCTATGCCACTCAAAACTGTTTTATTGTGTTTCATCAAATTAGTCTTGCTATGGGAAACATGCCTACACAAGCGGATATATTTTAACATTTCGCTCACCGATTACACTAGTGACACAGATCAAAAATATGAAAGAAAAAACATTCAAAATCCAAATATGCTTTTAATTTCATTAAATTTTCAATGCATATAAAAAGCCTAAATATTTTTTTGCCCTTACTTCTATTGAAGTAAGAAAAATTGAATGACTTCATGGGAAAAAAAAAAGATTAAATAAAGTTTTTCTTAAAACTATTTAATTTTTGAAGTTCAAATGTGTTAAAATGCGAATACCTAATTTTCGATGATTAGGTGAAAAAATCCACCTCTCTGATCATTTCAGATTTTCATGAAACTTCAATGAATTTCCCTTTTTGATATTTTAAATTTAAAAGCATAAGTCTCAAATATAGTTCATTTTTGAAGTTCTTTTAAAGCATTCTTTTAACATGCCGGCAGTGCTTTAAAATAGTGTAACTCAAGTTTTACGAGAGCTAGAGTTTAATAATAGCTTATTTTAAAAAAAGCTTCTTGGTCTTCAATTTGATATTTAACTTTAATACTTTTCGAGGAAAAATATGTTCTTTTTCTTAATTCAAAAAAAGTTTGAGAGATTCAAGAATTAAAAGAAAAAAAAAAATGGATTGTATTGAATGCATCCAGAAATTCAGAGTGTGGCCATGAAGAGCTACTACATTTGCTATAATTGTCAATTTAAGCAAAAATTTGCTTTAAAATTGTTTAAATTCTACTATTTGGAGCTATACAGTTTTATATCAGCTAATTTTAAAGCTAATTGTATGTACTTAATTTTTTTTGTTTGTATTCGTTTAAATATATTAACAGTCATTTCAAAAAAGCAAATTTCTTCAATATTGAAATTCTGATGCTATGCGAAAACTTTTCCTTTAAAAGTATAATTTACATATTAAATTAAAGCTCATGTAATTTTAAAAAATTAGATTATACTACTCTCCAGTTTCCGAAAAACTGGAACCGCAATTTTAAAGCAAATTTAGCAAAATTGTCAACACTGTCTAACAATTGCTATAACTGCCGATCCATTCATGGGATGACCTTCATCCGTCGGTAACTTTTTTGATGTGTCATTTAAAATGAAATTAAAAATCATATTTTCATTTTTTTGAAAATCCTAATAAATTGTTTTCTTTTCAATTTTTAAATTTTTGAAGAAAAACTTTTCTAACATTTCAGTTTGCAATTGTCCGTAAAATGAACTGTATAGGTCCCAAAGAACTAGTTTTAACATTTTAAAGTACTACCCTCACGTAAAAAGTGCTTTTTAACGATACTCGTAAATTACATACTTAATTTTAAAAGATATATTCATTCGTATGCAATTTTAGAAAACCTAAGATTGTTAAAGAGTAAGATTTCTGAAAGTTTCATGAAAATCTTATATTGTTAGGCGGAACATGAATTGTTGATTTGACATGGGATGATCCGATAGTCAGTCCTTCAATTTTTATTATAACTTGTAAGGCGATTAATTGCCGGCCACTTTGTCTAGTGGTCAAAAGTCCGACCTGAGAGGTTCGGCGATCAAATCCCGTGCATGGATGCAGGGCCCGATTAACCTCGGAATTTACGGGAAGCTCAGTCTCATTTTGAGGGGCCCTGATTTTTGAGGCTAGGGGGGAATGTTTCAATACTCTTGAGACATTGAAACAAATCTTAGTAAGGGTACATAGTAGAGGGGCTATGGTCCAAAATATAGCCGGAAACTGCATTTTGTGATAAAAGCATGAAAGTTGGTATGCATGTAGACAATGTATTTATAAACATTTTTAGAAGGGGAGCCATTCCGAAATCCCCACCCAAACCCCTCCGGCGGCCATTTTTGGTCAAAAAATTCCGAAATTGCTTTTCTTATTTCTTTTTCAAAAAACACCTTTTTTATCACCTTATTAGAGTTCAATTATGTTAAACAAAGTTTAGAAAACCGTCAAAATAGCTTAAAACCGATTAATTTTAATAGTACTCATTAAAAATTCGTTTTTTTCTAAAAAAACTGAAATTGATCAAAATCTTCCAAATTGTTTTTAGGGGCCGGTTTAAGGGTGTCAAACTATGTATTTGAAAGCACTATATTAAAGAAAAACAATTGAGTTGCATTAAAATCCCAGCAATCCGAACCCCCAAAATCCGAAACTTTGGAAAGCCCGAGCATATTTTTTAAAACTTACTCATAAAAATTTATTGCAAAACTGAAAATAAAAACAAAAATTAAAAATCATAAGCAAAGCTAGTACTTTTTCAAAACTTAAAAAAAAAAAAAAAAAATAAATAAAACATTTGAATTGTTACTTAAGAATGACTTTATCTTTGATTAATTAAAATAAAACCAGTTTTCTTTATAGACGAAAAAAGTAATAAAAAAACTTCAAACATTTTGAAAAAAAATACGCAATGTCATGGAAATTTCACTCACATTCAGCAGGATTATAAGTTATGCTTGCACCTATAAAATAGGGGGGAGGGGGAGGCACGATCATATTTTTATACAACTGCGAAATTCTGAAGAAAAAGCTTTAAAACAAATTTCAAGTTTTTTTCTCAAACGATTTGAGGAGTTTGTTCTCTAATTCTAAAAGATGAGAGAAGAAAAAAAAATTGTAATAAAAAGTTTAGTGCTGTGTTAATTAAGCAACATCTCTACTACTTATCATATTGTGCTGTTATTGAAAGGTAACCCTTTATAACAAAATAAACAACTGAATTTCAAGATAAATCTGAGCAAGTAATTATATATAATGATTATGTGTAATGACTATATATGCTGATTTTACGTATTTGAACTGGCTAGTAATTTACATAGATATACAACATTTTTCGTAGTAGAATTTACACATTGGTGCACACAGTCCATTTTTGAAGCACCAACAAGTTTTTGAGAGCAGTTTGTTTTACATTTGCATGACGTAAATTCCCTTAAGACATTTCCCCTCTTTCAAAAATTCATTTGTTAATTTAGGTTCTATGAAAAGCATTTCTGACTTATTTAATCCATCAAAATTAGATTGTGGTGGTTCCTTCACTGAAAAATATGCGGGATTTACAAATAATGATATACCAAATGCGGTAACTGAGCGACCTTTTTAGAAGATGGTATTTCGGGAAATGTAAGAGGAATTTTTGAGCCTTGCTGCTGAAGTGGCACATGCTGAAACATTGAAATGCTTGTTATATGGAAAGAGTCCTTGTTTGTTGTACTACTAGAGTTATAATAAAAATTATCGTGCGCGGCCGGTGTAAAAACAAAGATCCTGAAATGTGAAGGAAATGTAGTTTTATATTTATCAATTTGTTTAACTGATGCTTTGCAGAGTCCAGTAGAAATCTTTAGAGGCCTTGGGTAAGGAATGAAGAGCTCCAAAATATGCATTATGTCAACAAGACTTTCTTCTAGTCTGTTCGTGTACTTTCATGGCCAAATAAACAGATATTGGTTGTTCCTTGTCCACTTGATGCTTGATAGTTTGCTTTGTTAATTTGTTTGAAGTATATATATATATGCATATTAAATACAACTGACAAATTGCTAGTAATGGTTGAGAAGGAAGACCATCAATATTGCAAGTACCATATAACAAGTTATTTAAAAGGACGGAAGAGGATCAACAGCTTCTTGCTGACTCTTCAAATCCGCCTTCGACGCTGACAGTTGATTTTCAAATGCGTGTCCTAGTGGAATTCACTATCATGTCACTTGCGACAGCATCTTTGAAACTGCTAGTACTGGAGACACATATTGATTCACTTACCTTTACAAACTAAAACATATTCAAAGCCTGATTTCTCTGCATGCATATGTCCATGTCCGAAGTGTGATAATATCTTTGCTCTAAGCTCGGTATTGTCAACATCATTAGCAAATTTATTTTCGATTGATAAATTATGTTGCAGCATAAGTTTTCTATTCCTTCAGAATAATATTTTAGTAGAACTAATATTCTGAAAATTGGATACTTATCACCTTTGTTAACTCTAAGATTTTGCAAGTAAGAAATTACCCGGTGTAGGGCAATTAGTTCAATTCGTGAATAAATATTTTCCTCAGAACAATCATTTGCTGTCCTTCATGAGTGATAAAGTTTTACAAGTAAAGTTTTACGAATGCAAGTACGGTGGTACTTGCATTCTTGAGCTATTATGTCAGCTTGCGCCAACTCAGCAGTGAGCGCACTGTCTGCTTTTACCAATACGCAATTTCGTATTTTTTGTCAACTGATTTCGTCAGAACTAGATGTAACTCCTGTCTATTTTTACCAGGCTTATCAAAAAAGAAACACAAATCTGGAAAGGATGAAGTGCATTGCTTTCTCTTCTTCTGAACTGAAGCTTGTTCAAAATGTTTACTTACGTGGCACTCTTCAAAGTTTTCCTTTCTTTTTCTTTCTTCAGTTCTTCTGACTTTAGTACGGTTATACCTCAAGATACAAGATTTATGCCACTTATCCCTCTTTTCATTAAATTTTTCCGATACAAATAATTCTTCAAATTTAAATCTACCTACATTTACGAAGTCTGATAATTGCCTATTTTTTGCCTGTTTTGACAGAATTTCGAACATTGTTTCATAACCTCAGTATAAGACTGATACATTTAAAGTTGCTGCAGGGCACAATAGATTTTTTTTGAGTTAATTTCGAACAGAAAATATATTTAATCCAGTAAATATCTGTTGTAATAATTTTGGTTAAAACAACATTTCCTGGGGGGTTTTACCAAACATAAGCCCAGGTTGCCATTTAAACTTTTAAACCATTAAAGCTTTAACCATGCCATTTAAATTTTTAACCATTAAAGTTTACCATTTAAACTTTAACACTTAAACAAAATTAAAATGAATGCATTTAAAACAATACTTTTGAACATGTAAAACCATAAGACTATGAGAAACCGTAACTTGTAAAAATATGAGCATCTTTCCTAATCTCGATCCATATAAATAGCATTTACGGGAACATATGAACAATGACACATGTTATCAATGATAAACACACTGGAAAATATTCGTCACAGAATGAAGTACCATATTTGAAGAAAAAAAATCAATAACGGCAACAATAATAAAAATTAGAGGAAAAATAAATTTAAAATTAAAAAAATTTAAAATTTCTGAAATTGAAACTTTAAATTTTATTTTGGTATAATCATGCTATTTTGACATTTAACTTTTCCCTCAAGTTCTTATGCTTTTGTACCCTTTGGGAACATTTTCGATGATGTGTGCTTAGTCATAAAAATGAGAGGTATCATGACCGGATAATTGGACAGTTCGGTCAATTAGGATCCGGATAACCGGCACCTCACTTTTTTTAACATTTATTTAATGTATATTTACATTCTTAAACATAGGCGTAGCGTGACCAAAAGTTTTGGGGGGGGGCACAGGTCTCGAATTTTTGGAGTGTAGGCGGAGGCTTTGCTCCCTCCCCTTAGATTTTTGGTTGGAGGAAAATTCGTTCTTACTTTTCCAATGAATTGCACACACCATTAATCCAACTTTTTTTTGCCTCAGTAACCAGTTACTACCAGGGCGGATTTAGATTCAAGGGGGCCCGTAGGCCCGTTACGTCCCCCCATCAAGCCCCTTTTGTTTTTAGGAAAATTGGGGTAGCAAAACCGACCATTTGTTTACTTTGTGTGTCTTTTTCGCTGAACCCCCCCCCCCCATATGCCTTTTCTCTCATTTTGATGCCTTTGCAGTCTTTTTCTGTTTCCTTTTTGAATTGACCTAGTAGCGGAATGGGTTTTAAGAATGGGTTGGGAAGAATGATGCAATTACCCTTTTTTAAGTGGAGTGTAGAGTAGAATATTCCCAATGTCACGGGGTCCGGGGGATACTCCCGGGAGAAATTTTGAAAAATAGATACAAAATTCAGCATTTTGAGGCCTTCTATGAAGTAATTGAGATGACAAAAGTATGAGAAAAAAGAGACAAACACCCTTTAATAGTTAACCATTCGATCTAAATAAGATCGGTTTGCCTTTTGACAAATCGTTGACGATAATCGATTAGTAATAGAAGCATGAGAGAGGGAGGGGGAAGAAAAATACTATACACTGTTAAAAAAAACCTGAATTTTCAGGAAGATTTTTACGGATTTTAACAGTAAATTTCCGTTTTCGTTTCAAAACAGAACTTTTCCTTGAAAAAACGGAACTATTCCGTGAATTACCAAGTTGGAGAAACAAAAAACGGAATTTACCCGGTTTTGTGGTTGAAATATAACCGCACGAGAGAGTTAGATACAGTCTAAAGAGACTTGGGGCGTGCGCAGAAACGACGGCAGCACAAATGATTCATAACTGAATCAAAGTGCGCAGCAAAAGTAACGTAAAGTCATCGAGAATTAATGTGCATGTTTACGCTTCTGTGAAAGCTGTATTATTCGCATTAGCATGGAAAAGAGGACATCTGTGTCTCGTCGTTTGTCATCACAGTCGAATGTTATTTAATCGTGTTCCTCAGGACGTTATTATGTGTGCGCCATTTTGTTTCAATTTGAAAATGCTTCGTCGAAGAGCGTTGACTATTGATAGCATTCGAAGAAGAATTGTTCCAGGATTCTGCGTAGTTAATCAAATTGACTGGAAAAATAATTTGGATCTTTTCATGTGATTATTCGGTATCCAGCATTTCCTCTCAACATTTTTAAGAAGACTTCGTTTATCGCAATGGATAAATTCAAAATAGGCAACAAAAGGGCGTGTTAGTGCATTTTAAAATCTACTCGCTCTATTGTTGCCTTTTTTGAGCAACAAAAAAAAGAAAATTTTTATTTAAGAGGTAAGAATTTTTATTTTTGTTTCTGCTATTTTTATTTTAATCTGAGTCCAGACTTAACAGTTAGTTATTTCATGATGTAAACCAATTGTACATTTTAGTAGTTGCATGTATGAACTTACTGGTGCTGAGGGTTAGTAAAATTTAGGGAAATGATTTTTGTAATTTTATATCAAGATTTAAAAGCTTAGTTTCAAAACTTAGCGTTTTTACTTTATGACTTTTACTTCCGAGTTAATTGTGACGAAATTAATGTTGTCAAAACTACGAAAATGATTGTCCTTTGACACATAGCTAGGATAAAGAAATATTTCGCATACATTTTTTGACGAAATTCAGTCCCCAAAAAATTACGAAATGTTCGCTTCGAGGTGACACTATTCTTGGAAGTGATTTCATCACAAACAAAGAAAGTTCGTTAATATTTGAGAGAGGTGCATTGCTGAAATGTGTTGATCACTAT
>JAXGGA010024628.1:0-11759 GCA_038373865.1 Uloborus plumipes | reverse complement strand
ATTGGCCAATTCTTACTCGCAGTATCGGCCAATTCTAGTGACGAGTATTACCCAATATCGGAAAAAAGTTAACCGTTTGACGCCGGCCGACCCAACTTAACCCGACATTGGCCAATTCTTGCTCCCAGTATCGGCCGACCCAACTTAACCCGACATTGGCCAATTCTTACTCGCAGTATCGGCCAATTCTAGTGACGAGTATTACCCAATATCGGAAAAAAGTTAACCGTTTGACGCCGGCCGACCCAACTTTCGCCGAGATTGGCCGATACTGCTGTGCTGCTGGGGACTAGCTCAACAAGCTACTTCTTTCATAATTTGAAAGATAACTAAGATACACATGTGAGAGCAAGCCAGAACAAGGATGACCACATGGTATGAACAAACCTGGACAAGTTGAGAAATGCTCAGTCCTGTTGTAGGTAGCAATCAGATGTTTAAAGATCAGACAAGTTTAGTGGTATTCTATATTCCCAGGTGTTAAAAATATTAAATTATCTTATTAAACTTTAAATATGTTTCTTCATTGCTCTTCTTAGTCTTTTTTTAGCATTTAAAGCAAAGAATAAGGTATATAATTACATTTAAATAAAAAAAACGATTTAAAAAAATGAAAATAATCGTGTTGTTTTTGTGCAATTTTTTGAAAGTTCAGTCCCTTATATCTGCCAAACGCCTTTGAATAACAAAACAACTTTTGTTTCATTAAAAAGCTAGTAAAAAGTACTTAAAATACCACATATAAAAATTTTTTTATCTTGCCCCCCACATGCATTTTTTTAGCGTTGAAAATTGGATTTTTTAAAAAATGTACAACGTTGGGGGGGCATATCTCATAAAGGGGATGAAGTAACAAGCCAATTTTTTTTATACAGTAAGTAACCATGACAATGAATATATGATGAAAAAATCGGCTTGTTACTTTGAACCCTTCATGGGTTTTTTAATGTTCGAAAGTAGTAAAAAATGTTATTTTCGTCGTGAACTTTGATCTTGAAAAAATAAATATTTTTTTAAAATCTGAAATTTATTGATAGCATATATAAAAAGATCTTTTTCTTAGCTTTCCAATGAGCTATATTTGAGCTCAAAATCTTTGATAGAAAAAAAGTTATAGTTCATAAGACAAAGCATCAAAACGCCCGATTTTCGCTGTTGCCAACAACAAAAATGGCCTATATATCAAAGGGTAAATTTTTTAAAAATAAAATGAACACTGTTTTGAGCTCTGGGAAGTAAAAGGAATACACATGCAAATTTTCATCAAAATCTAAAATGGTGATGCAACAACTTTTTTGAAAATTTGTTGATTTAAAATGGAATGACCCAGTTACAGTTGAAAGAGTCATTTAATTTTAAAATTTTTGCATATAAATTTTTCATTGTACTTCTCATTTTATTAAAATTTCATGTAATGCTGCTTAATGTCCTTATTGTCTTCAATTTTTCTGTATAGTGTTTCATAATTTCGTTGATATTAAAAGTCATTAGAATCATATCTATTTGCATTGCATCTGGTTTTACATCATAATTTTTTGTGAAGCTTTACTTCAGAGGTGTTTTTGTATTTTTAAAAACTTAAAAGTAAGTCGTTCATAAATGTAAATTAATTAATAACTGAAGTTTCTATTTTTTTTTAAAAAATAAAAAAATCCGATTTAAATAAAAAAATCCGATTTTTTTAATTAAAAAAAAATCATTGATTTTTTTTACACCCTGCAGTTAGTTAATGCTACAAGCTTTATAAGGAGGGGGGGAGGAAAATGAGTGAAGCTGAATAACTGTTTCATTAATCAAAATTGAGTTACATAATTAAATTGTTTTATACACTGAAGTGACAAAAGTCATGGGATACCTCTTAATATCGTGTCGGCCCTCCTTTTGCCCGGCGAAGTGCAACAACTCGACGTGGCATGGACTCAACAAGTCGTTGGAAGTCTTCTGCAGGAATATTGAGCCATGCTGTCTCGATAGACGTCCATAATTGTGAAAGCGTTGATGGGGCAGGATTTTGGGCACGAACAGACCTCTCGATGGTGTCCCATAAATGCTCAATGGGATTCATGTCGGGCGATCTAGGTGGCCAAATCATTCGTTGGAATTGTCCAGAATTTTCTTCAAACCAATTGCGAACAGTTGTGGCCCGGTGACATGGCGCATTGTCATCCATAAAAATCCCATCGTTGTTTGGGTACATGAAGTCCATGAATGGCTGCAAGTGATCTCCAAGTAGCTGCACATAAGCATTTCCAGTCAATGTTCGGTCCAGTCGCACTAGAGGACCAAGTCCATGCCATGAAAAAACAGCCCACACCATTACGGAGCCACCACCAGCTTGAACAGTGCCTTGCTGACAGTTTGGGTCCATGGCTTCGTGGGGTCTGCGCCACACTCGAACCCTACCATCGGCTCTTACCAGCTGAAATCGTGACTCATCGGACCAGGCCACGGTTTTCCATTCATCTAGGGACCAACCGATATGCTCACGTGCCCACGAGAGTCGCTGCAAGCGATGTCGTTCTGTCAGTAAAGGCACTCGAGTCGGTCTTCTGCTGGAATAGCCCAAGAAATCCAAATTTCTCCGCACAGTTCTAGCAGACACGTCCATTGTACGTCCCACATTGATTTCTACGGTGATTTGACGCAGTGTTGCTTGTCTGTTAGAATTTACGACTCTTTGCAGACGTCGCCGGTCTCGATCTTTAAGTGCAGGCGGTCGACCACTGCGCTGTCCATGGTGGGATGTTATGCCTGAAATTTCATACTCTCGGCACACTCTTGACACAGTGGATCTGGGAATGTTGAATTCTCTAACGATTTCCGAAATGGCATGACCCATGCGTCTAGCTCCAACTAACATTCCGCGTTCAAAGTCTGTTAATTCACGTCGTGCGGTCATCATCACGTTAAAACCTCTTCACATGAATAACTTGAACAGAAATGAAAGCTCTGTAAAAGCACTGCGCATTTATACCTGTTCTATGCGATGCTACTGCCATCTGAAAATTTGCATATTGCTATCCCATGACTTTTGTCACTTCAGTGTATATTACCTTTAAACATTTTGGGGCATCAGGGGTGCCCACAGGGGGGGATTATGGCGCAAGTTGCGCCATCAAAATTTTTGGGGGGGATTTTTTAACGTATTTATTTATTTATTCAAATTATTTATTAATTTATTTTTTCGATTTAAATTATTTATTAAATTTTTTTCAATTTTTTTACAATTTTTTTTATTTAAGTTTTTTTTTTGTGCGAAGTTAATATCGAAAAATATTAACTTCTTGTAGAACGATTTGTATCTGAATTGTTGCTGAGTAATTGGAATAAGACTGCTAAGCGGGGGAAAAAAGATACTCTATCAATTCAACTTCAGCATTACCACTGACACCATAACAAATCTCGGCTCAAATGCAAAATAGGAACTTCCAGCCTAAACATTATTTATTAGTGGCGCCTGGAACTCATTATTTGCGCGAGTTTTTAGCTGCTGTTTATGCAGTTTTTCTGCTCCGAAGTCATTAGCTACGGGTATTCCAACGTTTGATATTATTATTTTTATTACTTTATTATTATTTTTACACTTCAGTTCAGTTTAATCTTAACACTAGATGATAAAGATTTCTCAATGCGGAGTGTCACAGTTTCTGCCTACCGTAATGTTGCCATATTAATGTGAGATACGCTGTTATCGACGATTTTGTAGCAGTTTGTCGCGTTCATAGTAAATGGCGGTTCAAGTTTTGTGAAATTTTAAAAGAAATCATTCGAAGATGCCTAGAGCTCTTAAAACTTCGTTCAAATATAAATGTTTAGAAGTACTTTGCAACACTGTGCACAGACAAGACAAATGGACTGAACATTGTCGCAAAAAGCATGCATATAAATTTAGAAATAATATTAATATCAAGTACAAAGTTGTAGCTGCTAAGAAAGGCAGTAGTACTTGGGATAAAGCGACTAGTAACACGGGTGCAGGCTCCATTGTTTCAACGGTGACAATGACAAATATACAAAATGCACCATCAACTTCAAGGTAAGATTTATATTAAACATTCCTTGTAACAGTATTTTAAAACTATCTTACTTTGTTATTTGATTTCAAAAAGGTACACTTTATATGTATTTATATATACAGGGTGCGCCAGAGAAACTTACTTTTTTGAAATGTCAATAAAAACAAAACTACTTAAGTTATTGTTTTAATTCTTTTTTTATTTGAGAATACAATATCCCAATTTTTTTTTTTTTCATTCAGTCTTGAAAATGACATCGGTTAAATGATGACCCCCATTGAGCATACACTGATTAAGACTAGAGTCCTATATGAATACGTAGTATTCAGAGTAGCGACAACAGCCGAGTTCGAATAGGACAACCGGTTACAAGCAGAAACGGGGTTGCCGTGAAGCTGCAAGTTTGGCTTCGTACTCGCCCAAGGGTTTCATTTCTAAAAAATTGTCGCAAACGGTGTGGTGTGACGGTGAGCGTGTACAAGAGCAGGAGAGGTCTTGAGCTTTACACGAATGCGATAATGCGTGATGTTGGTAATTTGTTCGAATTTGATTTTAACTTTAATAAAAGCAAAAGGTTAGCAGTATTTAAAAAGTATTTCCTCGAGCTCAAACTTCTGAAAAACGATTAGTGTTCCAACGTAATGATACTCTTAAGGTTTTAAAACAGCGAAAACTGTATTTGTATTTAATTGATCCAAAGAAAAGGAAGAAATAAAAATAGTAGGTAACTGAATACTAACTAGTAAATAAATTCATCGCGCGTTTTTGTTTTGTTATTAAGTTTACCATCAGGAAGATTTTTGAGTACAACAATATTTCGTTCTTGATATCAAAAGCTATATAAAAAAAAAAAAAAAAAAAAAAACTGTTATTTATTTTTTTTAATCTAGATTTCAATCTATCTTAAATATTTCACAGCTGAACAAAAAATAAAATTAAAATATGAGTAGGAAGAAATTTGAAAGAGTAATTAATGCAATAGTATCCACTCAATAATGTGATCACTTCCAGAGAAAGTGATTTTCATAAATTAATGACTGACTATTCAGAATAAATTTCTAAATTAAGTTTAAAAAAAATTAAAAAACACATTTTGAGTTTAAAAATAGAACGAATAAACTCTTATCTTATTTTCCTGTGTGTAATACTGTCATAATATTATCCTGTTACAATTTTGTAAATTTAATTCATGTGAATCAACTACAGGGCTCCAATATCAGTTTGTTTTTGTGTAAATATCTAGTAAGTTTTGATTAACGTAGAAGTTGCAGTGATACTTTGATCAGTTTTCCCAGACTCAAAAACTCTCAAAATGTAAGATATAATACAGATTTTTTGTAAAAAAAATCTAACAGACGAAAGTGTTGTCTGGTCATTAAAAAAAAAAAAAAAAAACATTTCTATTTTAGAAACCTGATAACATTAAGCAATGTGATAATTTTGACATTCATACAAATGAATAAACTCTGGACTCCAAGTGAGTATGAAAAAAATAAACCGTGATCACATTAAGAGGAAACTACTGTATCAGAAGCATATAGAAGGTTTAAACAAGGTAACCTTTCTCCCCTTCCCCTAGGCATTTCAGTCGCTCAGCGGGCACTGATGGTTCAAAGATCAATTTGTATAAAGTTGAGAACTGAAATTATTTTAAGAAGTGGTAATTTTCATTTTCAATCAGATGTACGTAAAAATATTCAGCAATTAATTAAGTGTTGGGGGGGGGGGGGGGGTATAATTTAAGGTATTACAAATTTTGAACACATAGGAATGACAAAGAACTGTATCTATTATTTTACATTTATTTCTCTGCATTATACATCATACAAAAATTTTCAACAATGTTTACACATCAAAACAATACTGGATAAAAGTTTAGTAGACAAAGTCAAAACCATTCAGAGCACCAATACAGGACTTTTAGATGAATTCAATTTTTGTTGGAAAAAATGTTTATAACTTATATTAACAGATATTTCTAAAACAATTTAGTATGAAGAAAATTTATTTGTGCAATACGTAGAGTATTCAGTTCACTGGCACAAATGTTACAACATTAAAAATCTTTATTAAAGTAAGATTGATCAACACTTTATTGCACAAAATTTACAAATAACTTCAGATATTTGTTTCGAGTTTCAAGAAACCCTCTTTTCAATGCAACGGAAGTATGGGCTTTAGGATGACAAGTCGTCATTTTTTGCTTTAAGTATGCCTAAACTTTATTTAATTTTCAGAATTTCCTACATTTTCATGTAATCAAAAAAACACCGAAACGAATTTCTTCATGAGCTATCAAAATAAAATACAGAGTACCAAGACAGGATAGTGCGGCTATAATTTTTTGAGGCAAGCTTATACTTTTGATTCAGATAAAAGCATGGGGCATGTGTTCCCAGTACCGAATCTGTAGCTTAAGTTACACGAATCAAGTTACACTATGCAATCTGTGTCGTCACGATTAGTCCTTGATGTACATTCAGCAAACCATGGCAATAGATGTTCTGTTGTTCACCGAGGTGGGATTTCCATGTCAATAGCCTATGCATAAATAATTTAACAATAAAATTCATTTTCATAATGATTTTACATACATAAACTAAACAATATTTGATGGAAAATCATACTAAATGGTTTCTTTCCTCTAAATTCCATTAAAACTACCAGCAAGCATTAAAATCACATAAAAATATTTAATGTGCCTCGTTTTTTCTTAAAGAAAACAAGGCACAGGAAATATTTTAGGGTCAGGGTCGGATTAAGACATCACGGGGCCTGAGGCCAAATTCTTCTTTGGGCCCCTATACTCAAGCTTTACAATTCTTACGTGTGGAATAAAAAAATTTTAGCCAATAAATAGCACAATTTTAGATATTTGGAGGCCCCTAAATTGTTGTGACCATAGGCCATGGCCTAATTGGCTTATTGAGTAATCCATAGGCGGCTCGCACTCGCACAGGGGGCCACTGCCCCCTTACTTCCAAAAGTAAAGAGACCTTGCCCCCTCACTTCTTAGAGTTATTAAGTAATAATCAGTTGAAAAAAGAATTTTTTGCTCAGTCGATTGATTTATTCCACGAAAATTAAAGCTGATTATTCCAGAAATAGTCTTTGTTTCATGTCATTTCGTACAAATGGAGTCGACGGTTGTCATCCGTCTTGATTTTTGTGTCTGTATTTGTCATATTTTAGAGATCATTTATTCAGAAAAAATTAAAAATCAATAATGTAGTCGAATAGCTGCAATAGAAAAAGGCAGTAATAAAGATGCTGGCCCCCTTCCTCATTTTTACCCCCCCCCCTACCCCCACTTTTTTGATGCACTAGCCGCCTGTGGAGTAATTAGGATCTGCCCAGGATGAAATTTTTAAGGGCAACAAAATTTTATTTCAATCATCTTTATGCCACTCTAAAAATAAATTATCAGTATTTTTCTGTATTTATTGAGAGATCATTTTCTGAAAAACTACATTTCATCCTATAATGTAATAAATAATGGAATCATTGTGCTGTGCACACTTTAAAAGTTCAACAATCAATAAAAGAGCAAGAAATTCTTTGCAGGAAATTAAAAATATTCAACTCCTACTTCTGCAAACCAGAATGTTTACAAAAAAAAAAAAAAAAAAAGCACAGTATCTATATATATAAAGATGACGGTGTTCGTTTGTTGGTACGTTTGTAACCGCTGGCCAGAAGCCCCCACAGCACCTAGACCTGAAACTTGGCTCAAAAATTCGAACGTACCCCGCCCTCGTGCACCTCGAAGGCCAAATTTTTAATTTAGAATTAGTTATTTTTAAATTAATTAATTAGTCTCATTTTTGGTGTATCCGCCATAATTGAGGGGGGGGGAACTTTCCCCCACCCCAAAGTATTATATATCACTGGAAAGGGGTTTTTTTTCTGAAAAAGAAAAGTTGTAGCACGTTTCTGTCCGTTAATTAGGACAGGAGATATTAATTAATCAAATTTAGTCGATTTTCAAGGCTTAACTCTGTACGCAAGACTGAAACACTAGATCCATTTTCCATACAAGCTGCTCTTTCTTAAGTGGTTTAAATTTACTTATAGAGTTAAGCCTTGAAAATTTACTAAATTTGAGTATATCTCCTGTCTTTTTGATTTATTTGGCGAATTGTTTTGAACTTCAAAAGGACTTTTAGTGTAGTTTAAAAGGTTGTGGAGAACACGGTAAGACTAGAATTTTTTATGCGACATTTTAAAAGAACTCAATGCATTTACAGCTTTTAAAATACTGTGAGATGTATAGCTGTGATGCCTAATAAGTGAATTTGAGGTGTAATATAAGAATATATTCTTAAAAATTAAAGTTTTGTTGTGGCCAATAACTCTCACAATATTTTCAGAAAATTATAGTGATTAGCTCCCTATGATGAGAACGCTACTGATAGCTCTAAATGTTTAGCAACAGGAAAATCAAATGAAGAGTTTAATGTATTAAATAAACTCATGTCTCTAAAAGACTTCCAAAATATTTTTGGAGGCGAAATGGACAAGATAAAAGCACCGAAATATCAGGAGGGAGTTTTAAATAATACATGACCGTTATACAAAATTTGGCGCTTTTTTTTCCAGAATGATTTTTCTAAAAACTCTACCAATACTGAAATACTGACTGCAATTATAAGAACAAATGCAAATCTGACTAATGAAGATAACGTGACAGCAGCAACAATTGTGATAACTCCTCTGAAAACTCCTATAAATTGGTGTACGTCATCTACTTCAAACAAAACAACTCATTGTAGCAAATTAATCGATGATTACCAACAAAATGCGCCAAAAAGTGGGAGAAAATTTCTTAATAGGATAGACAAAAAAAAAACATTCATTTTAGTTTCTGAGAGTTATAGAGCAACTATTAAAAACAATGAACAAGAAAAGCAGCAAAAAGAGTGAAAAATAAAGAAAAGAAAACGGAATGGACAAGCAGCCGTACAGAAAGAAAATGCTTTAAAGAAGACTAGCACAAATAAAGAGAAGTCAAAAAATAGAAAAGGGAAAGATGGAGAAAGATATTGAATGCTATAGTGTTATAATATATTTAATGAATGGAAAATATATTCAGTTAACCGTATAATATCTTCATATAATGCTTTACTATATTCATGTAAAGGTATAATATTTTCCTATATGAATATATGAATAATCCAGTATAACATTGAATGTTTACATGGCCAATAACTGTATGGTTTCATAGCCAATAACTATGCTAAGGTGGCCAATTACTATCAATTTGACATTTTTGTTTTTGCGTTGACTTTTTTCTAATAATATATCTGAAAAAGTGTTTTCAGACAGTATGAGTAGTAAAATACATTAATATAGTATCATATGAAGTATTTTTTATTTATGCAGAAATATTTCATTTATTTTTTATTCAAGCATACAAATACGATGTCGCTAAAGTGGCAAATTACTATACCGCTTCAACCTTCATAATTTTTCTTCAGAGGGTTGCAGTGAATTTAAATTTATTCAGTGGACTTCCTTCCCATTTAAATGCACGGGCATCGCCGTGCGGGTACTGCTAGTTAAGTATATAAATGCGGCAGCTTACAACAATGCAAGTTTGTACATACCTTTACTCATTCAAATATTTATCCTGGGGCAGAGTTTCCCATACTATGAGTCAGCTGACCCCAGGGGTCCTTGAGCCTATGCCAGGGGGGTCCATGGTGCTACACTGCTAAAACGTAAAAAATAATTAAATTGAAGGACAAGTAACAATATTTTAATTAAAAACGTCAGTAAAACTTCCAAGAACTTTGATTTTAACACACATCTCTAAGCTTAAAATAACATTTTATATGGCATATTATATTGTGGTATGTTATGTATGACATTTATTTCTAAAATCGAATGCGAAATTGGCCTTTCGGATTCATATATAAACAGAAGATTGTAGAAGTAAGGTGATAGCATTTTGATTCCTAATTGAGTTTTGAATAAATTTTTATTTTCATAGCTCACAATAATAACGTTGTGTAATGAATACTAGAGCTCTAAAAATATACAGAACATGAATAAATAATTATACAGAAAAAGCAAACAAACAAACGCATAAACATATTAGAAAAAATAGTTAAATGAACCAATTGTATTTTGCTCGCAACATGGCGGGCTAGACTTTGGAAATAAATCACGGCTATGGGATATATGGGATAAAATGCGTTTTACCTAAGCTCATAGTTATTTTAAATAAAAAATAGATTCTCTCATAAAAATTCAAGTTTTCAATGATTTTACAAATATAAAGTAATAAACATTTCACAAACTATGAAGTGTCTTCAAAACAAAGTAGCAAGCATTAAAAATTCATATAAATATTTTTCGCTGTTCACCAATTTTGCTAAATACTTAACATGACATCATTTTTCTTAAAATTCATTGTATGAAGAGACTTTTGGAGTTTTATAGTTTCTAGGAACATTCAAATTGATGAATAAATACATTTCTGCCTATGAAATAAACAAGAAAAATACTAATTCTCACACTGAAACATAAATTGTCACAGGTTTTGATGCAAATTCTTATTTTTTGAAATAGAAAAATGAAATCTGAATTTTAAGCAAAGCGATGTGTTTCCTATCAAACGCAAATGCTACAGTAAATTCATGTTGCTAGTTTCACCATTGGAATTTTATATAAAGCACACAGAAGCAAACATTGATAATTCTGCAATTTCAAAAGAATGTGCTTTCATCCACACATATTTTTAAAAGAAAAAAAAAAACAATCCGGCACCAAGTACTTGTATGTTGCATAGAAAAAAATTCAACTTGGACAATTCGTCACTCAGGGACATTAAAATTGGTTAAATATTCATTTTGATCAATGAAGTAAAAAGGAAAAGTAATAATCGTAACGAAATTCTTACTTGAATTGGGTTTCAGAATCAGCTGGCATTCATTAGAACAAGAAAAAAAAAACCGCAACAACGTTTAGAACACACATCACAAAATGTTTATGCTCGCTTACTTCCCAATTTCCACTCGTCGCCAAGCATGAACAGACCGCGCCAAAGCAAAGACAAGAGCGTTCGTGAAAATAAATTAATTTCACACAATTTAAACTTTCCCTTAGCTCAAAGTAATGTTTTTCAATAAGTTTATCATCGTAACTATCGGTTCAAAGAGAAAAAGTAAGAATAATATACCAAAATGATGTATTAGAATGGTAAATAATATACCGGGAAGCATGTTTCTATTTTAACTACGTTATAATTAAAGAAATACCAGTAGAATCTCTAAAGTAAAGCTACATACGTATAGCTTAGACATTATAGAATAGTAATATAAGCATTAAAAAAGTTTTACTCACCTTTAATTATCCGAAAAAAATGTTTTTTTACACTGCTATCGGCCGCTCCATGTTAAAGCTACGAGAGAAAAAGCGACATAGCCTGCGGCGGACTCAACAATGCATCCACCAATAGAAAAGTGATACCCTGTTGTCCGTACTCTGAATACTACGTATTCATATAGGACTCTAATTAAGACGATTTTTAAAGTTTGTGAGCACTCTTTGCAGTATATCGATAGGGTAGTTTTCGATTTTTCAATTTTATTTTTATATGATAGAGCAACAGACATGAACATCAACGGCGAAAAAATTTTTGCGCTGCGACAAGTAGTTTTTTTTTAAATAATTTTTAAATTTCAAGCGGCTGTGACGTCACTGGGCATTCGTTGGCGCTTTTGAACTTTCCACTAAGGC
>JAXGGA010024627.1:0-11760 GCA_038373865.1 Uloborus plumipes | reverse complement strand
GAAGTTAAACAACACGTGAGGTTGTGCTCAAAAAAGTATTGTTTAATATATGTATACAGATATATCTTGCTGCATTACTTTCCTTTACAACAAAATGAAAAAGAACACAAACAATTAAAAAAATTAAATAACAGCTGCACACTAGATAATGTGGAAAGATAGTTATGGGGACACAGGCATATGATCTCATATTTTGATTTATTTTCAGTTTTGTACGAAAAGAATAGAAAAAACGATGAGAACAAGGAGAAACAGTGCTATTTTGCTGTTTGCTATGATCTTGGGGCGACCCATTTATTTCCTCCCTTCAAATTGAAGATTGGTGCTGGAGTAGAAGGTGAAATGAATCATAAAGTTAAATTTCAGATATTGAATGGAAGTACACTTTGAAGTTCGGATCGAAAAAGAAACACTTCGTCTGAAAAACAATATACACTGAAGTGACAAAAGTCATGGGATACCTCTTAATATCGTGTCGGCCCTCCTTTTGCCCGGCGAAGTGCAACAACTCGACGTGGCATGGACTCAACAAGTCGTTGGAAGTCTTCTGCAGGAATATTGAGCCATGCTGTCTCGATAGACGTCCATAATTGTGAAAGCGTTGATGGGGCAGGATTTTGGGCACGAACAGACCTCTCGATGGTGTCCCATAAATGCTCAATGGGATTCATGTCGGGCGATCTAGGTGGCCAAATCATTCGTTGGAATTGTCCAGAATTTTCTTCAAACCAATTGCGAACAGTTGTGGCCCGGTGACATGGCGCATTGTCATCCATAAAAATCCCATCGTTGTTTGGGTACATGAAGTCCATGAATGGCTGCAAGTGATCTCCAAGTAGCTGCACATAAGCATTTCCAGTCAATGTTCGGTCCAGTCGCACTAGAGGACCAAGTCCATGCCATGAAAAAACAGCCCACACCATTACGGAGCCACCACCAGCTTGAACAGTGCCTTGCTGTCAGTTTGGGTCCATGGCTTCGTGGGGTCTGCGCCACACTCGAACCCTACCATCGGCTCTTACCAGCTGAAATCGTGACTCATCGGACCAGGCCACGGTTTTCCATTCATCTAGGGACCAACCGATATGCTCACGTGCCCACGAGAGTCGCTGCAAGCGATGTCGTTCTGTCAGTAAAGGCACTCGAGTCGGTCTTCTGCTGGAATAGCCCAAGAAATCCAAATTTCTCCGCACAGTTCTAGCAGACACGTCCATTGTACGTCCCACATTGATTTCTACGGTGATTTGACGCAGTGTTGCTTGTCTGTTAGAATTTACGACTCTTTGCAGACGTCGCCGGTCTCGATCTTTAAGTGCAGGCGGTCGACCACTGCGCTGTCCATGGTGGGATGTTATGCCTGAAATTTCATACTCTTGGCACACTCTTGACACAGTGGATCTGGGAATGTTGAATTCTCTAACGATTTCCGAAATGGCATGACCCATGCGTCTAGCTCCAACTAACATTCCGCGTTCAAAGTCTGTTAATTCACGTCGTGCGGTCATCATCACGTTAAAACCTCTTCACATGAATAACTTGAACAGAAATGAAAGCTCTGTAAAAGTACTGCGCATTTATACCTGTTCTATGCGATGCTACTGCCATCTGAAAATTTGCATATTGCTATCCCATGACTTTTGTCACTTCAGTGTATATACCTAGGGTGAAAATAATCCTCAATTCAATCCCCACGTTAGACGTCATATTAGTATAGTGTGAATGGTATATTTGGGTGGGGAGGGGGATATTTCGTCTAGTTATAAGGAAACCCATTTCCCCACTTTAAATACGTTTACTATTCATTTTGTTTCAAAGAGTTTTTGTTTTTTTTAAACATTTTGAACAGTTTTGAATTAAAAAAGAGTGGTTGTGCGGGGGAGGAAGGGGTAGGGGGGTGAACCTGACAAATCTAAGAGCTCATGCCAGCTCACTTTAAACATATTCATGTTTGTTTACTACTTTTTAGGCCATCACGAGCAAGCGAACTTAGTATTTAAATAAATAGAATCTAAAAAATATCATTTTTTTCCTATACAGTTTTACTCAAAAATTCAAAAAAATATGATCCCATTGAGATCCCAATCTAAAAATTCGTACAAACATAGATAAAATATACAAGAATTTTTGAGAATTTTTTGAAAAAAAATCATTATATGTTTTTCGAGAAATTTAAATTTGAAATTCAAATTTCATTTTTTGAAAAAGAAAATTAATATCAAATTAGTCATGTTGCATATCAGATTAAGCGGCAACTAACGTACTTTAAAGTGCCCATTACCAAATCGTTCTACCTATATTTGGTGCCGAGTTATGGTCTCTTTTATGTTCCCTTATCCATGGAAAAACGAGGGTTTTTCCAAAGTTCAAAGTCTCATAAATGAAAAAATAATAGAGATAAAAATCCAAAAATTGAGACTTTTGATTACCTCAAGGGGTACAATTGATGAGCCAAATGTGAAAGAAATACAAAAATGTAAGGTAAAATTTTTCTCAGATTTTGGATCACTTGACGTGGAATGACCCCTACCTCATTATAGGTTAGTTTCTTAATTTTTAATTGCCTTTTGCAGTCTCTTTGTATAGACAACCTAACCTAACTAGGTTTAATTTTAAAGACCGAACAAAAATTAGTTTTTAATTAAATTAATGTTAAAGGATTCTGTGGGTAGTCAGTCAGGTTAGGTAACAGTTTCTATTATTTGAAAATGTTTCATTGTTGTAAAGCAGCGTTTCTTAAACTTTTTTACAAGTGGAACCCTTTTTGCTGTCCACTTTTTGGCGGAACCCTTGTTTTTATTTCTACCCCCCCCCCCCACACACACACACAGAAGCTTGAATGCAACATTCTTAGCCCTGGTTTAAGGGCGATAACTTAAGTGTTTCATTTTAGAAACGGTTTATTAACAGCAAAATCTTTTTTTTTTTTTTAATGAGATGAGTGGAACTACTTTTTACTATCACAGATACGTTTAATATTCGGCTTTATGGAAGAGAGTTGTATCCTCATATCTGGTTCAGTATCGAGTCGGTTTTGGTATTTATTTTTTGTTGAGGCATAAGTCGAAAACCCAGTTTGACACATGTACGTAGTTGCAAATGGCAGACCGATGGTCACCGATTTTTCCTTCGGCTAAGTGAACAGGAGACAGGGTTGTTGCTTCAAATTTTAAGTTTTGATTTTAATTTTCTTTGCTGGAACTTTTGAGAACTTAGTTCAAATATTATGAAAGGAAGGGAGGAAAAGTTTCGCGAAACCCTTCCGTGATCTTCGTGGAACCCTGGAGTTCCTCGGAACAGTTTAAGAAACGCTGTTGTAGAATGGTAGTTTCGCATGTTTAGAAGATACATAAAAAATCAAGAAAAAAATAACGTTTAAGAGTAATATAGTGCTTTTTAAAATTCTTTACCCTATGATACCGGGCAAAAAAGAAGGACAAAATATAAGAACAGTTTTTAAAACTTTTTTTAATTCCTCCCAAAAAAGCTGAAAATATCCAACTTTTTGGTTTTTCTGGCTTGTTCCTAGATCAGAAGGTATTATTCGATCTCAATATATTTTTTAAAATTTCAGAAGGCTTCACCAATCGCAACTTTTCCGTCCCAAGAGCATTAAAATAACATATTGAAACAAAAGTTTTAAAAAATCGCTAAAAACACATGAAAATATTCATTTTTTAAAAATTTCAGGCTCGTTGCGGAATCGGAAGATATTATCCGATTTCAAAAATTTTTGTTTTGTTTTGTATGTCTTCACCAATCGCAACTTTTCCGCACTATTACGATTCGAAAATAAAAACTTCGTTTTTTTTCGCTCCACCCTAATGCAGATACTGCCGTTTACCTGCCCAAAGTAACGAAAAATGCAGTTACCGCTAATTACCATTGATCAAAAAACAGTTTTTTTTCATCGGAAACCAAAAAAAAGATGTTTATACCATAAAACTAATGTAACATAGATTTCAAAAATGCAAAAAAATTAAAATCGAAAAATTTGCAGTCACTGCCCTTTACTTGCCCACGGTAGTATACCGGATATTACTAATAAGTACCAGGGGACCGAGCCCGCTCGGTTAAAAAAGAAAGAGGTTTGTAAACTCGTGTTTTTTTTAAATGCGAAGTACTTATCTACATAAACTTGAAAAGCATTTTTAAGCCTTTGGTTGCAATTACGCATTTAAAACAGCCGTAATTTGTTTTAAAAAACACAACCTTATTTAATCCATGCTCACCGTAAAATCAAACTCGATTTCATTTCATTTGGCGCCGAAGGCGCGGGAGGGTTTCATAAAACTTGATGCAGAGTCCCTGTTCTCCAGTACGCATTTGGTTCCAGTTGGTTTTGACTTTCATTTCACTTCACACTCCAAGGTTCCCCCCGTACATACCACAACTCGTGGTTTAACCGGGATTGGGCCCTGAAGAGCGCTCTGTTCATTTTTGAACCAATCCCATTAGCCTAGCAAACCCTTGGTCAGCATCCCCCCCCCCCCCAGAGGTATCGTTTCACTTGGAGGATTTTATGACCACGAACATTTTTAACGTCCCCCAGCCACCATTAATGAAGACGGTGGATCTTTGATCGGCCCGGGACCCTCCGGTTACGAGTCCGACGACTTAATTATCGGACGACCGCGGCCCACACCCAATTCTAAATTAATTTTGATCGATATCTTTTAAATTTCAAAAACAATAACAATTCCAACGTGTTGCCAAAACTCGTTTGCCAAATACCATAAAAATTTAAATTTACGCTGATGTGATTAAATATGAAATCCATCGTTATAATAAAACGTGGTTGCTATGAAACAGTAACAATAAGAGTAATCATAAAGAAAATGGCGAAAGAAAGCTCGTCAAACTTTCAATGAAGGCACAAAAAACGGGGGGTTTTGTGAAATCTCGCGCTTTTACAGAAAAAACGCCGATGTAGATGAACTCAAAAACCAAAACTTTATCCAAATACAAAATTTTATCAAAATCGTTAGAGCCTTTTTCGAGATCCGAAATATATATATACAGGAATTGTTAGTTTAAAGGTATTAGATGTAATTTTGTTCCGAAACTTAATATTTTAAGAAAATTGAGTTTCGTATTTATTGCTTTTTTACCTGAAATATCTTACTAAACACTCTTGAGGAGGAAAAAAAGAATTTGAAAACTAAATGTAACACTTTTATACTCAATTTTGAAATCGTACTTGAAAAGTAAAACAATCCGATTTTTATATCGTGTAAGGCAGGGATTCAAGTGAAACAGGCCATCGCAAATTACAATCGTTATTGGAAATGAATTACATTAGAACGTTTCTTGATAAAAACATCGTGACGTCAGCGTGACGTTTGCCTATGAAAAACGAGCTAGATAAAACGTCAGAGCCTACTTGGCGAATAAGAGGAGATTGCTGACTGCTTGTGAGCTCTTATTGGCTCCACCCGTAGTGACGTCATGCCAAGTTAAGTTGATGATAATGTAATTCACTTCCAGTAGCGATTGCAATTCGAAGCGATCGCAGTGCTGTTTCACTTGAATCCCTGCCTTAATTACCATAAAATTCAATAGATGTCGGTGGACAATAACCGCTGCTTTTATCCCATGGCTTTTGAATAAATGAAACAGCCTGTATAAGGCACTTATCTAGTGAAGCCTAGCTTTTACATTTCAAAAAACAATAACAATTTAACGTTGCCAAATACCATAAAATTTAAACTCGCGCTGATGTGATTAAATATGAAATTCAATTGTTAAGTAACAATGAAAGTAATCATGAAGAAAATGGCGCAATAGAAGCTTCTCAAACTTTCAATGAAGGCACAAAAAAAAACGGGGTTTTTTGTGAAAACTCGCGTTTTTACAGAAAAAACGCCGACGTAGATGAACTCAGAAACCGAAACTCTATCTGAATACAAATTTTTATCGAAATCGTTAGAGCCGTTTTCGAGATCTGAAAAATAAATAATTAAATAAATAAATATATATATATACAAGAATTGCTCGTTTAAAGATATTAGATATTGGTAGAAAGGTTTTAAAATAAGTAAGCATATAATATAATTAAATATATACAACGTAGGAAAATCATAAAAGTGTCATTTACAACTTGAGCTACTAAATCTATGTTTTAGCTGCACCTTTTTATTAAAAGTTTATTATGATCATTATTTTGGAAAAGCCCCAGATACTGGATTGCTTGTTCGAGGTTTTTTGCGGACACTTTATTAACTCCTTTTAATTCCCTTCTCGCCTGTCTCGCTTTACGTTTGACGTTAATTTATTGTCGTCTGTAATATTTACATTCCTTTGCGCAATTAAATTTAATTATCGGCTGCGCCCTCTATTTCTTTCCCTTTTTTTTATGAGACAGCGGCAAAAGAAATGAGATGGAAATGTTTTAATGGGGACGTGAATGCTATTTTTCTCGTCCGATGTTGGCGGAAATAGTTTTGTATTTTTGAGTCAATAATGCTTCTTAATGGATTTATTTTTAATTTATTCAAAAGTTTTCTCACTAAAATATTTGCGAAAGCTAATTGATATCATTCGATTCTCCGACGGGAAACGATTCAACCGAACGGGGATCTTCGACGTGGCGCGGGAAACGTTTGGTTCCGGGAGGCAAGGGTCATTTGTACTACATCCGAATGACACGTCCGACACGATTTTTCTTCCCCAGCGAACGGA
This sequence comes from Uloborus plumipes, assembly GCA_038373865.1. Lineage (NCBI taxonomy): Eukaryota > Metazoa > Arthropoda > Arachnida > Araneae > Uloboridae > Uloborus > Uloborus plumipes. Next base: position 5,082 of record JAXGGA010024627.1, on the reverse strand, counting down.
CGTACGTCCTCCAAATAGGGAGAGGCATTCATACTGTGCAGACTAACGACAAGCACGTGAGTGTATTCGTCCAATAAGAGAAATGGTGCGCTCATCTTGTAGAAACCAATGAAGTAATCAAGATGGCGCTTGTCCTGGACTCTGATTGGTTGCTTGTTTGCTGAACGTACGACCGTCACGACAAATATCTATTTTCGCCGTACGGCGACGGGTTCCGATTGTGACGGCCTGCTGTCATGGCAACGTTGATCGAAAACTGGTTTTTGGGGAGAAAAATCGTGACGGACGTGTCGTTCGGACATAGTGTAAATGACCGCCCGTTTGCATTGCGACCGATCCGAGCTGAATTTCTCGCTGCGAAACCGGTTCGAGATACCTTGCCATGACGTCGGTTTCCGTCGCTGCTCCGTCGTCCTGTTTTTTGAGCGAGTTCAGAGGCTTTCGCCAAGTGCGGGCGCCTCGTAAATGAGTGGGGGAATACCGTCACGTGACTTTCGGACGGAGTGAGTGCAAATACTCGAAATTTCCCCCCGCCGTTCGTCACGTCCGAAAAACCGCTTCGTTCGGACGGAACGGTCGTAACGTGAATGGGCCTTACCTCGTACAAAGCGCTGTTCACATGACGAACCGAATTTTTCGCAGCGAAACCGGTTTTAGGAATCCGTCGCCGCTCTAGAATGCTGGACGTCGTCGACTCCGAGAGCCGTCCGGTTTTTTTGACAGCGATTTAATCGGCTCTAATAGCCAGGTGCGAGCTCGTTTATTCGTCACCCGATTGAGCAGCGTTCGGATTCGTCTCTGCGGGTTCCGGCGAATGGACTCACATTCTATTCCGGTGGATCCGTCGAGGGCGCTCTTGGCCTCGAAAGTGCAGCACTCGTCCGTTGTGCAGTCGCCGTGCTGTGTGCACTCCCTCCGATCGTCGCCTCCGGGAAACTAGAGAGAGGCAGAAATATTTATATTTTATTCATATTTATATATATATTATATTTATGTACATTATTTTACCGTCACGTTCGGGACAATCAGACTCGACAGATCCACCAACATTTTGCTATCGATCCTCAAGTTTTAACGGAACATCAGTAAATACATTTTGAAAACTTTACATTGCATGCAAAGATACTCCAGACATGCAGTTATGTTTTTTTTTTTTTTTTTTTTTCAAATGTTTTTCTTACTTAAAATTCAGTTTATTCGTATGCGTCACGTGTGTTACATCCAAAGTCCACCTCCTGTAGCGAGATTTATGAATGCGTTCATTTTTTCTCTTTAACAATGGCATAAAATATTGATTCTTTTAATGGGGCTGCGTTGGCCACCAACCTTTTGCAGACCTAGTGCATTCCCCGAGACCGGCATCCATTCTTTCATGTGGCACCAATATCGGCGGGATGCCATTACCACGAGAATTTTGAAGCCCAGTTTCCCCTACTAAACTCATGTTTGTGAAAATGCAACACCATGAAGGACTAGCGCGAATGGGCTGAAATTTTCAGCAAATGCAAAGTAGGGTATGATATGCAAATGATTAGAATGCTAGACGCGTAGCTCATGCGTAGGCAGAGCAGCGCCCTCTGAACGAATAAACAGACGGCTGCAGCAAGGCGTGCATTGTTATAGGTGGTTATCTGCTTGTGATAAACGTTTGCTCAGACGTTGCTTATGCCTCTTCGACGAAAAAGAGCGAGGTTTTAACAACTTACGGAGTTTGAACGGGGGAGGATCATCGGTCTTCGTGAAGCTGGATTATCTTGTCGTGAAGTAGCCGCTCGTGTGCAGCGTAACAGCAGCACAGTGATACGTGTTTGGAAGCAGTGGACGAACGCGTGTCGGACAGCTCAAAATCCGGGAATGGACCCCGAAATGTGACGTCAGCGCGCGATGATAGACACCTGATCCGCATGGTAAGACGGACCGTACAGCTTCTTCCAGACAACTGGCAACACAGTGGTCAACAGCTACAGGTGTTTCAATGTGTGCTTCATCGATTCGTAGACGCCTGCTGCAGTGTGGACTTCGCGCAAGGACTCCTTTATACAGGATCCCGCTCACGCTAAACCATCGCCGCTTACGGCTACAATGGGTCAATCAGCATGAGGACTGGCGTGCTGATTGGCAGTATGCTGTGTTTTCTGACGAATCCCGCTTTAAGTTGTGGCACCATGATGACCGCATTGGCGTCCGACGCTATGCCAGTGAACGCCACCTTCTCGAGTGCATTATCGAACGTCATAGTGGACGAACACCTGGAGTCATGGTCTGGGGTGCCATATTATATCACAGACGATCTCAATTGCTACGAATTGTGGGTAACCTGGACAGCAATCGGTACATCAGTGAAGTTCTACAGCCCCAAGCTGTCCCCTTCCTTCAAGGCTTGCCTAAACTGTATAAAGCAGGATAATGCCCGCGTTCATGTCGCTAGGACTGTTCAATAATTCCTTGCATCGTAGCAGATGCAGCTTCTTTCCTGTCCAGTGCCTCCCGGATATGTTGCCGATTGAGCATGTCTTGGATTTCGTTGGTCGGCGTCTCGTCCGTGATGCTCGTCGCCGTTGCTTCTGCAAACGAACTCTGGGTACGCATACAAACAGTATGGAATGCTCTTGATCAGGCAGACATTAAGAATTTGTTTGACTCCATGCCACTTTAAGTACCACCACTTATTGCAGCGCGTAATGGCTACACAAAATACTAATTTCAATATTTTTTTTATTGTTTGTTGGCTTTCTAAGTTTAATTATTTATTTGTACCACTATCACTCAGCTGCGTATTAAATTTCATTCAATTATGACGATTCCTTCGTGGTGTTGCAATTTTTGAGTTTAGATGAATGCCTCTGCATGCCAAACGAGAACTCGAGGGATCTTGCACACGCCTCATAATCATACGACGTCAATTTTCTGCATCTTGAAAAATCTACCGGCTGGAGTCGGGTTCGATCCCGCGCCATAAAAAATGGCGAGCCATCATCCCGATTCGTAAGAAATTGAAGATTCTAAAAGCGGAGGCTCCCGCGAAAAGGGAACCTATGTCATTTGTTGAGAAATAATAATTTAAACCGTTGTAAAAATAATGTAGGGTCATTCCGCGGAAAAGTGGGCATTTTGTGTCGCACTCGACGGTTCATCTGTTCCATTAAAAAATAACAAGTGATGACGGAAACTTTCTCAAGAAATCACGCAAACGTTTTCTGAGCAACGAAACGCCGTCCACTCGCCTCTCACGTGACCCCTCGTTATGTCGGGGTACAAGGGAAAAGTGATTCGACCGAGGTCATTAAAAATAACTATCCATCCAACATACAAGTAAACTGTACGCAAGCATGTAGATTTTTTTTTTCTTTCAATGCAATACTTTTTTTTTCCAGTTAAAATTAATAAAGAAATTACCAGAATTGCTGGCACACTATGCATAAAAAACCGTGAGAGGCATTCTTGTTATGTGGTGAGCTATTTGCACTGATAAAGAGACTCCACTGTTGCCTCGAAATATTAATATGCTATATGCTCTTACTCATTTATGCTTTATTCACGATGGATTTTCTCTTCAATTATACTTATCAGTCAGCATTAAAGCGTGCAGTGGCGGCGCTAGCTATGGGGCAAGGGGGGCCATTGCCCCCCCCCCATCGGGGAAAATTTCTAACTTCGTCGGGGAAAAAATTTCCGACGATCAAATTTCCCGACAGAAATCTAAGTGCCGAAATCTCTTCTGATTCCGACAGATCAGTAAAATAATTTCAATAAAATCATTCAACTGAAAAAACTTTATTTTTTCTTAAGATATTCCCATTATTCGACTAAGTACGCAATTCCCAGACTAATTTCGAACACGAGAACCTTCAGGACTACCATCGAGTTGCTGCCATCGTATCTCTTTTGGATGAACGTAAGTTCTGCTGGAAAAAGTTATTTTTGTTCAGGTGGAAAAGGACAAATCTTCCCCTTTCGTTTTCTAACCAGAGGCCCCACCCGTAAACTTGCGCAGCGTGGCAAGTCATTGTCACTTTCTGAGAATCTGATAGACCAGCCGCTAGACACGTGTTTCTCTCAGGGCCTTTGCCACCACCAAGGAGGGCTGATGATACTCGGGGATGAGTGGTAAGACCCGACGACTTTGTGAAGAAAGGAAAAGACATCCCCCCGCTGGCTAATGATCTAAGGGTGAAGGGGCTGGCTATCTCCCTCAGGACTCGTCGCCAGAATCACTATTGTACAATTGTGCATCGTCAGTTTTAATTACTGTAATACGAGTAACAGGTGTCGGTCGGGGGGGGTGATTTTTGGCGGGAGCTTGAAGCAAGGCTTTGGCTTCACGCTTCAGACACTTCAGAGAAGTAGAAAGAGCAGTTTACGAAAGAAAGACGTTTTCGTCGAAAGAAATTTTTCCTCCGGTCTTTCTCTCCATCATCTCCTGTTGTCTTTGAACCTTATGATAGGTTGACTGAAACGTTTTCCTTCATCAACAAGGTAACAATCAGAAATTATTATGGTTTGCTTTAAATTTCCTTATTTTTTATAATAAAAATGCATGTGTTCTTTGTTTTAAAATACATGTATACATGTCAATAAATGGGAAGTATATCTATAAATCGTAGCAAACGTTTTAATTAACTGTCGCATTATGAGATTACCGTTATATGATTTTTCCATTAATATATTAAATGACAGTAGCTGTAGAAACTGGAGCCGGGGTTATTATTTTATTATAAAAACATTTATTAATACTTAAAAGGACACTTAAAACTTAATTCTTAATCTTACAGCCAATATTTTCGTAACTGTTTTACATCCACTTTTCTTCAAGGGTCCCCGTTATCGAAAGAACAAAACATTTTCCCGATTCTTATCGGTTGCCAGATTCATTTTCACAATATCACTACTTAAATGGTTTGACGTCATAGTTTTTAGGAAGTGGCTTAACTGGAGTTACAACATACTCCCACCTTTGTGTTGCATGATTGTGTAACACAAATCTTAATCACTTTGAATAGTTCAGTCTAGTTGGAGCCTTCACGTTTCTTCCACATCTAGTCTTCTGAACTATCACTGGATACTGGAGGAGGGGCTTTTAAA